>MDKH01187608.1:0-44211 GCA_005239495.1 Nicotiana undulata
TAGGGCCTTTAACACAGGCGAGTTAAAAGCAGTAAGAACATAGAATCAGTAGATATGCAAAGGAAAAGTTCAAACATACAAAAGAAATCAATTTAAACCAGTATAGGAAAGCTTAGAGAAAACACTAATTTTAAAAAGTACGCAAAAACGATTCAAAACTTATAGATCTTAAAGAATGAATTGACAATGGTGTAAAAAATAAAGGAATAAGCTTAAAATTTCTAAAAATAACAGAGATTTAAAAGGTTTAGGTCAAAACTAGGGTTTCATAAGAAATCAGAGAAAAGTAGGAGAACCTGTCGTGAAACTCTGGGATAGTGGTGGTTATGGCATGATAGTGTCAAAACCCCACCGGAGAGGACGGAAACAACCCAAGCAGGATCTCCAGTAGTGGGTTGGACAGGGTTGAAACCTTCGAAAGCTACACAGATGAAGTGAACCGGAGAGAGGAGGCCTCATGGTGGCTGGTGGTCGAAAGTACGGTGGTCGGAGGTAGCCGGAGAGGAGATAAACTTCATCGGAGAAGGAGGTGAACCTGAAGGTTCTAGAGAGAAGGAAGAGGGAAAGAGACGAGAAGAGAGAGAGAGCCAGTCTCGAAGACTGAGGGGGAAGGGGAGGGGTCGTTTGGTTTAATTATGGTAAGAAACAATCTGGGCCGTTGATCTCATTTGATCAACGACTCAAATTTAATCAGGGGTTGGGGCGGATTGAATTTTGGATTGGACTGGATCGAATTTGGGTTATGGGTTTGGATAAATTGGGTTTGAAGATTGGGTTGAAATGTGGCTAAAATTAAAATGGATGTGGCTATATGTTAAAACCCGTAAAAGTAGATAATTAATTAATTAAAAATAGCTAAGAATCGTATAAACGCGCAATTGAGTAAAAATAGGTAAAATCAAAGTAATTAAATAACATTAGGTGTAGAAATGCATAAGTTCCGAATAAAAATAATACAAAATGTTCAATTGGGCCGTAATTGTAAAATTGCTGTAATTGAAATTAAATAAAACCCAATTGGTTACTTTGTGAAATAATTGAATTTTAATTTATAAAAATAATTATAAATAACATACTGAGCTGGGAAATATTTTGACATTATTTATAGCATAATTTATGAATTATTAAAAATATGAAATATTAAATAAACAGGAAAATAATTTAATAAAAAATATGGAAAAAATACTCATTATTACAAAGAGTAATTTTGAAAGCTTATATGCAAGTTTGAAAAATACTTTGCGGAAAAATTGGGTATCAACATTGTGCAGATTCAGGTACACCGGGACTTGGCTCTGGTCATTGAGTAGCGGCAGTTTCTATCAGAGTTGTCGAGGTAGCAGTTGGCGTCCGTGATCTCGTCATCTCTTTCCTATTCTACCTGTTGTTATTTATTTTTCAGACTATGTTGGTCGGTCCTCTTTTAGTTACATTATGTATTAGCAGCTCATGACTGTGTGACACTGGATCCGGGATTGTAGGATTTGAGATTTGATTTTTCACAAATTGTTTCCAAATTCTGATTTACTATTATTATTGATTTCAGATTTATTAAAAAGGGTATTTTATCTATAATTGAACCTAGATTAGTTATAGATAGGTGGCTGACCTGGTTCCACGACAGGCGCCATCACGACTCCGAAATTGGGTCGTGACAAGTTGGTATCAGAGCCTTGGGTTAAATAGATCTCACCAGTCATGAGCAGGTTTAGTAGAGTCTTGCGGATCGGTACAGAGACGTCTGTACTTATCTTCGAGAGGCTACAGAACCCTTAGGAAAATTCCACATTTTCGAATTTTGTCGTGCGCCTCTGTTGAACTCTGGAACTAAACTTCTATTGTTTTCATTCTTTCACAGATGGTGAGGACTCGTGCTACCGGTAGTGGTGATCAGATACCAGTAGGACTAGCCAGAGGTCGAGGCCGTGGCAGAGGGAGGGGTGCAGCCCGCATAGCAGCCGGGGCAGCACCGTTGACCCTTCCATTGCTCAGGATCAGGTCCCCGCAGCTGAGATTCCAGCGGGGCAGGCTCAGGCACCAACAATGCCCATTGTGATTCCGGGTCTTCAGGAGACCCTAGCCAAGATTTTGACGGTGTGCACTAGTTTGGCACATGCCGTCTCTATTTCCACTACCGCTACTACTTCTCAGGCCGGGGGAGGCATCCAGACTCCAGCTGCCCGGACACCTGAGCAGGTCACCTAGGGACTTCAGACACATGGGGCAGCTCCAGTGCAGCAGATTGCTCCGGTACAGGATTATGTGGTCCCAACTTTAGCTGATGATGAGCAGTGTAGTTTGGAGAGGTTCAACAGACTCCAGCCTCCGACTTTCAGTGGTACAGAGGGCGAGGATGCCCAGGCCTTCTTGGACAAGTGCTAGAGGATACTACGCACATCAGGGATATTAAAGGTCAGTGGGGTCCCATTTAATACCTTCCAATTTTCAAGAGCTGCACTTGTTTGGTGGGAGGCCTATGAGAGGCGTAGACCCGCTGATGCAACATCCCTTACATGGAACCAGTTCTCCATTCTCTTTTTGGAGAAGTATATACCACAGTCTAGCAGAGAGGAGCTGTGCAGAGAGTTCGAGCAGTTGCGTCAGGGAGACATGACCGTGACGCAATATGAGATGAGGTTCTCTGAGTTAGCCCGTCATGCCATATAGCTAGTCCCCACAGACAGAGAGAGGATCCAGAGGTTTGTTGATGGTCTCACTTACCAGCTATGGATTTTTTTGACCAGGGAGAGGGTATCTGGCGCTTCTTTTGAGGAGGTAGTCTACATAGCCAGGGAGATTGAGTCAGTGCGCCTCCAGGAGCGTGTTGAGAGGGAGGCCAAGAGGCCTCGAGGATCTGGTAGTTATGGTGGTGTTTACTCAGGAGCTCAGTCGCAGCATAGTAGAGGCTGTCCATTAAGACCTCCTCAGCCAGCTCGTCCAGTTTACAATGGTGCCTCATCAGGACACGGTCCCCGCAGCTTCCATCCGGGCCGTTCATCATTTAGTGCACTTCCAGCCCAAAGCTCATCCCGTCCACTATCAGTTCAGGGTTCTTCAGCACATGGCTCTTCTAGCAACTACTCTTGTCCTATGGGTTCCCTTCAGTCCCCACCGTCATTTGCTGAGAGGGGTTACTTCGAGTGTGGGGATACGGGTCACATCAAGAGGTATTGTCCCCGCCTTTCTGGTAGTTCATTTCAGCACAAGAGACAACCTCCAGCTTCAACACCAGTTTCTACACCACCCGCTCAGGCAGCCAGGGGTGGGGGCCAGTCAGTCAGAGGTCGCCCTAGACCAGATGCCATAGCTTCAGATGGAGTGATTGCAGGTATTATCTCAGTCTATCACCGGGATGCTTCGGTATTATTTGATCCTGGTTTCATGTATTCATATGTTTCATCTTACTTTGCACATTCCTTGGATATGTCCCGTGAGTCCTTGATTTTAACTATTCATGTGTCGACTCCGGTGAGGGATACTGTTGTGGTAGACCGGGTGTACCGGTCTTGTGTTATATCTATTGGGGGTTTGGAGACCCGAGAAGACCTATTACTTCTTAGCATGGTTGACTTTGATATGATATTGGGAATGGATTGGCTATCTCCGTGCCATGCTGTTCTTGACTGTCACGCCAAGACCGTGACCTTATCCATGACCGGATTGCCGAGGATTGAGTGGAGAGGTTCGGTGGAGTATGTGCCTAGTAGAGTGATTTCCTACCTAAAGGCCCATCGTATGATTGGGAAGGGATGTGAGTCTTATCTGGCCTTTGTGAGGGATGTTAGTAGTGAGAATCCTTCTATTGATTCTGTTCCTGTGGTCCTTGAGTTTTCGGACGTATTCCATGCAGACTTGCCAGGCATGCCATCTGACAGGGACATTGATTTTGGTATTGACTTGTTACCAGACACCCAGCCTATCTCTATTCCACCTTACCGCATGGCCCCAACAGAGCTGAAAGAATTGAAAAAGCAGTTTTAGGAACTCCTAGATAAGGGGTTCATTCGGCCTAGTGTATCACCCTGGGGTGCGCCGGTGTTGTTCGTAAAGAAGAATGATGGTTCTATGCGCATGTGTATTGACTATAGGCAACCGAACAAGGTTACAGTGAAGAACCAATATCCTTTTCCCCGTATTGATGACTTGTTTGATCAGCTTCAGGGAGCTAAGGTGTTCTCCAAGATTGACTTGAGGTCTGGGTATCATCAGCTGAAGATTCGGGATTCTGATATTCCGAAGACTGCTTTCAGGACCAGATATGGTCATTACGAGTTTTTGGTTATGTCATTTGGGCTGACCAATGCCCCGGCCGCGTTCATGCATTTGATGAACGACGTGTTTCAACCTTTCCTTGATTCATTCGTCATTGTGTTCATTGATGACATCCTGGTGTATTCTCGTAGCCAGGAGGAACACACTCAACATTTGAGGGTTGTGTTGCAGAGGTTGAGAGAGGAGAAGCTTTATGCAGAGTTCTCCAAGTGTGAGTTTTGGCTTGGTTCGGTAGCTTTCTTGGCGCACGTGGTGTCTAGTGAGGGTATTCAAGTGGATCCAAAGAAGATTGAGGCGGCGGAGAGTTGGCCCCGACCGTCCTCAGCTTCAGAGATTAGGAGTTTCCTTGGTTTGGAGGGTTATTACCGTCGCTTTGTGGAGGGATTTTCTTTTATTGCTTCACCTTTGACCAGATTGACCCAGAAGGGTGCTCCATTAAAATGGTCTGATGAGTGTGAGGAGAGCTTTCAAAAGCTCAAGTCAGCATTGACTACAACTTCGGTATTGGTCTTGCCTACTTGTTCGGGTTCTTACACAGTCTTTTGTGATGCTTCTCGAGTTGTCTTGGGAGCGGTTCTGATGCAGGACGGTAGGGTGATTGCCTACGCGTCCAGACAATTGAAGGTGCACGATTAGAATTATCCAGTGCACGATCTTGAGCTAGCTGCCATTGTTCATGATTTAAAGATTTGACGTCACTATTTGTATGGGGTGCAGTGTGATATTTTCACTGACCATCATAGCTTGCAGTATCTGTTGAAGCAGAAGGATTTCAATTTACGCCAGAGGAGATGGTTGGAGCTCCTCAAGAGATTATGACCTCAATATTCTATATCATCCGGGGAAGGCCAATGTAGTGGCCGATGCCCTGAGTCGCCGAGCAGGGAGTTTGGGGAGCCTAGCCTATCTTTCCGCAGCAGAGCATCCCTTGGCACGTGATGTTCAGGCCTTAGCAGGGTAGCTTGTGAGATTGGATTTGTCAGAGCCTCCGCAGGTATTAGCTAGAATGGCTTCCCGGTCTTCTTTCTATGATCAGATTAGAGCGCGCCAGTATGATGACCGGCACTTATTGGTTCTTCAGGACAGGGTCCGTTGAGGTGATGCCAGGGATGTGACCATTGGTGATGACGGGGTTATGAGGATGCAGGTCCGTATTTGTGTGCCCAATGTATATGGCCTTCGAGAGATGATATTAGCAGAGACCCAAAGCTCGTGGTACTCCATTCATCCGGGTGCCGCGAAGATGTACCAAGATTTGAGACAATAGTATTGGTGGAGGCGGATGAAGGGGGATATTGTTGAGTATGTAGCACGGTGTCTAAACTGCCAGCAGGGCAAGTATGAGCACCAGAGACCAGGTGGATTGCTTCAGGAGTTAGTTATTCCGGAATGGAAGTGGGAGCGGATCACTATGGACTTTGTAGTTGGGCTTTCACGGACTTTGAAGGGATTTGATGCTATTTGGGTCATTGTGGATCGACTGACCAAGTCGGTGCACTTCATTCCTGTCAGTACTACTTATACTTCGGAGAGGTTAGCTGGTATCTACATCAGGGAGATTGTCCGATTGCATGGAGTCCCAGTTTCTATCATTTCTGACAGGGGTACTCAGTTCGCATCTCAGTTTTGGAGGGCCATGCAGAGAGGTATGGGTACGCAGGTAGAGTTGAGCACAACATTTCACCCTTAGACTGACGGGCAGTCAGAGCGGACTATTCAGATCTTGAAGAACATGTTGCGTTCCTGTGTGATTGATTTTGGTGGCTCGTGGGATCTATTTTTACCACTAGCAGAGTTTGCATATAATAACAGCTACTAGTCCAGTATCCGGATGGCGCCGTATGAGGCTTTATATGGTAGGAGGTGCAGATCTCTGGTTGGTTGGTTCGAGCCCTGCGAGGCTAGGCTATTAGGCCCATAATTGGTTCAGGATGCATTGGAGAGGTGAAGTTGATTCAGGAGCGACTTTGTACGGCTCAGTCTAGGCAGAAGAGCTATGCGGACCGAAAGGTTCGGGATGTGTATTTCATAGAGGGTGATAAGGTGCGGCTAAAGGTGTCATCCATGAAGGGCGTTTTGAGGTTCGGGAAGAGGGGAAAGCTTAGTCCCCGGTTCATTGGTCCTTTTGAGGTGCTTCAGAAGGTTGGAGAGGTGGATTATAGACTTGCCTTGCCACCCAACTTGTCTAGTGTTCATCCGGTATTCCATGTGTCGATGCTCCGGAAGTATGTTGGTGACCCGTCTCATGTTTTGGACTTCAACACAGTTCAGCTTATGGATGAATGTCTTATGAGGTGGAGCCAGTGGCTATTTTGGCTCGCGAGGTCAGAAAGTTGAGGTCAAAGGAGATAATTTCAGTGAAGGTACAGTGCAGAGGTCAGCCAGTGGAGGAGGCCAGTTGGAAGACCGAGCGAAAGATGCGGAGCAGATATCCTCACCTGTTTGAGACCCCAGGTACGTTTCTTGACCCGTTCGAGGACGAACATTTGTTTAAGAGAGGGAGAATGTAACGACCCGATCGGTCATTATGTAGAACATGCATTAATTTCACTATATCTTCCTTGTCGTAGCTTGGTTATACTGTTCATGATGTGTTAGAGTTGGTTAGTTCGGGTTCAGAGTGGTTATAGAAAGAATTGAGACACTTAGTCTCTAAAAGTAGCCTTAGAGTTGGAAAAGTCAATAGGGAGTTGACTTGTTGGTAAATGACCTCGGAATGCAGATTTTATGGTTCGGATAGCTTCGTTAGCTGATTTGGGACTTAGGAGTGTGCTCAAAATGTTTTTGTGATGTCCGATGTAGAATTAGGCTTGAATTGGCGGAAGTTAGTTTTGGCGATTTTCGGTCGGCAGTGGAAAATAGGCTATCGGGGTCGGAATGGAATTCCGACAGTTGGAACAGGTACGTAATGTCATTTTGGATATGTCTGCAAAAGTTTAGGTCAATCGGAGTTGTTTTGGGTAGTTTCGGCGTCGTTGGTGGAATTTAGAAAGTTGGAAGTTCATAGGCTTGAATTCGATGGTTTTTTGGAGTTTTGATGTTGTTTTTGATGTTTCGAAGGCTCGACTAAGTTTGAATGACCATACATGATGTGTTGGTATGTTTGGTTGGGGTCCCGAAGGGCTCTAGATGGTTTTGGGTGGTTAACGGGTAGTTTGGAATGATTTGGATGTTGCTGAAGTTGCTGGTGCTGGTGTTTTCGCACCTGTAGAATGCGAGCCGCAGCTGCGGGCCCGCACGAGCGGATGAGGCTCCGCAGGTGCGGAAGTTTGGCTGGGTGAAGAGATTTCCGTAGGTGCGAGGTAATTGCCGTACCTGCGAAGCCGCAGGTGCGGGAGGTGGAGCGCAGGTGCGGAAGTTTGGCTGGGTGAAGAGATTTCCGTAGGTGCGAGGTAATTGCCGTACCTGCGAAGCCGCAGGTGCGGGAGGTGGAGCGCAGGTGCGGAAGTTGAGGACTTTGGGGTTTTCCGCAGGTGCGGTTCCGCAGGTGCGCGTAAGTGGCCGCAGGTACGGAACCACTGGGCAGAAGGTATAAAAGCATGCCTTCGCGAATTTGAGCCATCTTTCCTGATATTTCATCCGGGTTTGAAGATTTTGAAAGGTTTTTGAAGAAGGAATTCGATAGTTCTTCGTTGAGGTAAGGTTTTTGGACTCTAAACTCGTTTAGATGTGATTAAAGGTCGGATTGCTGTCTCTATCTGCGACTATTTGTTTTCATGTACTTAGTCCTGTTATAGTACATATTCCATGCCTCAGTCTCAGAAGTTGCTAGTTTATTTCTATATTATCATTGTTTTGGGTTGATTGTTATATTTGAAAGCATTGTGAGTGAGACTGGAAAGTATTGACTGAGTGAGGCCGAGATCCTGGTATTGAGACAGTTAAGAGATTTGACTGCACACCGCAGCGAATCGTTGAATCATGCCTTCGTTGGCTTGATATAGCGCTTGGGCTTATAGGATCCCCTCCGGAGTCTTTACACCCCCAGTGAGCGCACATATATTGAGGGATGGATTTTCCCTGGGCATGGATCTTGCCCGAAGCTATTGGATATATATTGAGGGATGGATCGTCCCTGGATTGTCCGAGTGATATGTTCCGGAGATGGATCTTCTCCGTGGGGATGAACTGCCCTTTTTCCTCAGTACTCGGTGACTACGTCACTTGGGTTTATGCATAATCCGGGATGGACCTTCCCTGGGCCTGAAGGCCAATTCTAGTATTGAGTGGACTTTCTTGTTAGAGTAGGGATACTGGGTACATATCATTTTTGATTCCTTATGATCTTATGCTGTTATGTAGAATTTACATGCATAATTTGGTGCATCTTTCTTATTTTCCTGCCATATTACTGTCATGTTCAAGATATATACTGTTGTTCATAAACATCGGAGGTTTAGTCTGTCACTACCTCTAAACCCATAGTTTGGTTTCGTTATATTTTAGTTGGTGTACTCACGTTACCCCCTGCACCTTGTGTGCAGATCCAGGTACACCGGGACTTGGCCCTGGTCATTGAGTAGCGGCAGTTTCCATCAGAGTTGTCGAGGTAGCAGCTGGCGTCCGTGATCTCGTCATCTCTTTCCTATTCTACCTGTTGTTATTTATTTTTCAGACTATGTTGGTCGGTCCTCTTTTAGTCACATTATATATTACCAGCTCATGACTGTGTGACACTGGATCCGGGATTATAGGATTTGAGATTTGATTTTTCACAAATTGTTTCCAAATTCTGATTTACTATTATTATTGATTTCAGATTTATTAAAAAAGGTGTTTTCTCTATAATTGAACCTAGATTAGTTATAGATAGGTGGCTGGCCTAGTTCCACGACAGGCGACATCACGACTCCGAAATTGGGTCGTGACATAATTATAAAAAAAATTATAGACTATTATATAATAAAGACATTACAAAAGTTAATAAATAATTAATTTTAAATGAAGATTTATTTTTATTATCATAGCACTCTTAGTGGATAACATGTGATAATTATTTTAATTATGACATAAAATACTCTCAACTTAATGATTAATGATTAAGAAAAAAGTAATTTTGAATAGTCAACGACTTATTAAGAAAGTTTGAGGATTTAAGAGGTTAGTTACACACAATTGCGTAAAGTTCTATTAGGTGAGCCCAGTACGCTAGGCGTTGGGCGTGTTCGGAGCGTAAGCCCCAACGACCGAGGCGTAAGTCTCATGGAACTAAGCCCACACATAAGCCCAGGAGCGTTTTACGAGTGCTCCGCCCCGGGACGAGTCCCAATTTTACCTTTTGAAACAGAGATGTTAAACGGATTGAATCACGGGGTTTGTGGAGAATGGAGATGTACCGCCCAAAAGAATAGTTTTCAGTGAATTGTAACTCAAAAAAAAGAAGAGATTTTTACATGCCTAATCATTTATTTAATATTATTTTCATTAATAATATTATTCTTCATTTATTCCATTAATGGCAATTTGTTTTACAATTCTAGCATACTTTAAATATTTTAATTGACCTCAAATTAATGAGTCAATTTTATCCTAGTAATATTGATATCCTTTCTCTCTCATAATTATAGTAAAACTTTTCAATTTTAACTCCTTTATAACGACAACCCTCCTCCCTTTGTTGTTCCCACCTACCATCTCCATTCTTACATATCAGAAATAAATTTAAATCTTTTTGCCATTATATATATATATTGTTCATAATGTATATACGGCAAATATACCTTATATTTTTTCAACTAAAATATGCATACATTTTTTGTTTATATCTAGCATATTGATAATGTGCTTAGCTGGAATTTTTTTTATGGGGTGTTCATGGTATGTTTAAGATATAAAATATTTATACTAGAAATATACCATAAGTATGAAATTTTTCAAGAAAAAACCTATGCATATATCTAGTATTTTGTAGAATATTTACGGTATAAAACTTAATTACTCTAAATATACACTGTATATATTTAATATATTTGTGTAATATTTATAATGTCATAATTAATGTACTTGTTATATATCATTAAGATTTAAATATACAAACACGAAAGACACCATAAACCCCAAAAAGAATTTTATCCGTTGTAGCCCAAACCCATGTGACTCTGACAGAAAACTTATTAATAGCCCAATGTGACCGAAACATTTGAACTTTTCTTCTTAACAAAAAAACAGTCGTCTCTTTGCTCATGTTAAATGATAACATGAATTGATAAGACTCTAGCATCCCCATTTTTTTAAATTTGTTAAGAAATTAAATTCAAAATAACAACATAAAACAAGGAAAAACAAGCTAAGAGATATAGAGAGAAAGAGAGGAGAAGCTTTTATTTATTCCATATATTCAAGTTTATACAATATCACTTCTCATCCTCTATTTATAGTATTACATAGAGGTATACAAAAGAATGTCATAAACATAACATTAAACATTTGAGATCATTGAGGAAGATCATGTGGAGGTTATGGAGGTATGAGAGTTACAATCATAATGGTAAGAAGTAGTGGGAGGTTAATAGAGATAAGTAGTGGGAGTAACTTCTTTAGGAGTTATAGGCATCCACTATACAATATTATATTTCATAACACTCCCCCTTGGATGTCTATAGATAAGGTGCCTCATTAAAATCTTACTAAAAAAGACCTTGTAGGAAAAAAATCTTAGTGAAGGAAAAAGAGTACACATATTTTGAAATACGCATAGTTTGGTGTCTCGTTAAAAACCTTGCTAGGAAAACCCAGTGGGATAAAACCTCAGCTAAGGAAAAAAGAGCGCAGCGCGTATCTTACTCCCCCTGATGAAAACATTACTTTATTTCTCGGAGACGATGAATTCCAAGCTTGTATAACAACTTCTCTAATATTGAGATCGACAATGCCTTGTGAAAAAGTTTGTCAAATTACCACTTGAACGAATTTGTTGAACATCTATTTCATCATTCTGTTGAAGAATGTGTCTGACAAAGATCTTTGATGAAATATATGATTTATTGTGTCTTCTTTAATATATCCTTCTTTCAATTGAGCTATGCATGCAATATTGTCTTCAATGTAATTGGAATCTTGTTGAATATCATAATATGGCAATACCCTCACAGACAAATAGATTATATGAACAACAAATTATGCCCTGTATTTGTATAACCAACAAAACCTTGACAATATTTGTAGAATAAACAAATCTATACCAACAATTCATTTTGCAATATAACACTAATCGTATTTCAATATATCAACGTAGGACTAAAACTATATCTTGCTAGAATATTGTTATACTTATGATTTTATCAAGATACATTAGTGCACTAATTGCACTAGACACAAAATCAAATCATGTACGCCATGATTGGTCTAATCCACATAAGGATTTGATGAAGCTTTATTTAATAAGTTTCTTGGGAACCTTACTAAGCTTCAGAACAATGTAAATCCGAAGGATTTACATTATACGCCTATCAAGTTTTTCATGTATTGCCAAATTAAAACCTAAAACGATTTCATCCACCACAGGAGAACATATCTCCATGTAATTAATTCCAGGATATCCATTCAACTTCACATTTTTCAGGTGAAGTCAATCTTGATTGCCTTTTTTAGCATTAACCAATCACTTATCTGTCCAAATTCCATGACAGATTTGAGCTCAAGATCCTCGTCAATATTAAAAATATTGAGCGCTACATTATATCAACAATATCATCGATGATCATTTTATATCGATGACATCATCACACAATAAAGATATAACTTATCGAGATCTCATTATCTTTAGGTACCTGAGCCTCTTCCATGAGCTCTTATAAAGTTTTATGTCATGGTGCTCTTACAGAGCACTTGCCTCCTTAGTATAACCATATTTATCATTTGCTCCTCTCCTTCTTCAAGAAATTTTATATTTGGACCCGATTAGTCTATTACGCTTCATGCGTTCCATAGACTATGTCCATGATGGACTTTATTCTATTTGGAGCATTAGTAGCTGAAATATAACATTTAGCTTTGGGTCAGCAAATACGCATGGAAATTCTCTACAAATGAATTATCACTTGAACTTCAAGTTCACATTTGCTTGTACGAGGATCTAGGTACACTCATAATAATTCATTTCATGATTTCTTTTTCTTCAGCTGCCAATTTTCTCCCCCTAATCATGGGATCACAAACACATATCCCCAACTTTCTTTGGTGACCCATCATTGTGCATTGTGGTGGAACAATTAAATCATATAGAACATCCATATTTCTAGATGGAAATTATTTGGTTCCTGACCCTGAACCAATTGTGATAGGGAGAATTTATCATAACTTGGCTAGATGTGTACAAGTGCTGCTGTATGTTAAATAATACATCTCATAAACAATGATTTAGCTATAATTGGAGGCATACAATTTCTGTTAAACCAAGTTGGATTTAAACCAACAATATCAAATTATCATAGTTTATATTCTGGAACTGTGCTCTAGTAATTTGAGCGATCAACCTTGCAAAATCCAAATTTCAAGTTGATATCAAACGCACATGTGACCATACAATAGAAGCATCTTTTAAAATCATATTATAGTAAAACGGGTCACATGACGGGTGACTAGGCCCATATATATATCACCTTTTATTAATTCCATAAATCAAGGAATTCAACCCCAACCTTAACTGGTACATCATGAGAATAAGCAGCACAAGAGAATTCTTGAAGAATCTTCTATTTCTTCAATATATGCCAATATGAATTCTCAATCAATTTTTGGCATCATAATTGAACTGGGATGGCCAACTGGTTGTAATGACCTAGTCGGTCATTACGTAGAATCTGTATTATTTTTACTATTAATGCCTTGTCATAGGTTGGTTATACTGTCCACGATGTATTAGAGTTGGTTAGCTCGGGCTTGGAATGGTTATAGAAGAAATTAAGACACTTAGTCTCTAAAAGTAGCTTTAGAGTTAGAAAAGTCAACCGAGAGTTGACTTATTGGTAAACGACCTCGGAATGCGGATTTTATGGCTCAGATAGCTTCGTTAGATGATTTGGGACTTAGGAGTGTGTCCGAAATATTTTGTGATGTCCGGTGTAGAATTAGGCTTGAATTGGCGAAAGTTAGTTTTTGGAGATTTTCGGTCGGCATTGGAAATTAGGCTATCGAGGTCGGAATGGAATTTCGACAGTTGGAACAGGTTTGTTATGTCATTTTGGATATGTCTGCAAAATTTCAGTTCAATCAGAGTTGTTTTGGATAGTTTCGGCGTCGTTGGTGGAATTTAGGAATTTCAAAGTTCATAGGCTTGAATTTGATGTGATTTTGGTATTTTGATGTTGTTTTTGATGTTTCAAAAGCTCGAATGATGTTTTGGGACGTGTTGGTATATTTTTTGAGATTTTCAAGGGCCTCGGGTGGATTTAGAAAGGTTAACGGATCAATTTAGACTATATGAAAAGCTGCTGCATTTTTAACAGCAACATGAATAGTAACTCGGATGAACAATAACTCGGGTGAACAGTACTCGGGTGAACAGTACTCGGGTGAATAGTAAAACGCGTGAACAATATTTAAATAAACCCTCCGCGACCATTAAACCCTTTTACACCATTTTTGAATGGGAAAAGAGCTTTGAGGCGATTTTGAAGAGAGGAAATCATTGTTCTTCATTGAGGTAAGGATTTTGGACCCTAAAACTTGATTATTTGTGATTAAAGAACAAAATAGTAGTGTTTAATTCATGAAAATCAGTAGAAAAAGGTGGAGTTAGGGCTTGAGATTATGAGACCTTCTAGGGATGATTTGAGGGGTCAAACGAACTCTGATTTTTGAGTTCTTTATATGTACGGACTCGTGAGATAATGAAGAACATTTTGGTATAAAGTTTTTCGAGTCCGGGATGCGGGATCGGGGGTCGGGTTTAGACTGATTTCGGATTTTGTGCTTAAAATCGATATTTTTCCATTAGAATACATTCCTTTAGCATAATTTGATGATAAAAATCTGAACTTGGTAGATTTGGAGAACTCGGAAGTTGATTCGAGAGGCAAGCGTGTTGCAGAGTAGGTTTTCGAGCTAGTTCGAGGTAAGTAATGTCTTTAAATCATGTACTGAGGGTATGAAACACCGAACTTTGCATCCTTTCACGGTTTTGGAGTGCACAAATTGGGAATTTGGAAATATTTTCCTTTTTAGGCGACAATTGAGTTGCGAAATCGCTTTTAAAGCCTATGCTTAATAGTATTGATATATTTGGGCTGTAAGCCACGTTTGGGGCCTAGTGCCGATCTGTTTAACCCCTTGGGGTCTATTTTACTGATATTCCTCACTTGATATGTTATGATTTTTCACTCAGTCCTTCTTGGTAATTGTTTTGACACTCAGAGTATGTTGATATTATTTCTTGAAAATGAAATACTATTTTTGGGTCGAGAACCCGGTATATTTATGGCCCGAGTGGCATATTGAGAGTGTCTGATTGGGTGAGGCCGAGAGCCTATATTGTGAGGATGTTATGATATGAGAGAGGCCGAGTGCCCGAGAGTGATTGATGCCATGATTTGGCTTATTTATAGTGCTTGGGCTGAAGGAGCCCCTCCTGTGTCTGTACACACCCCCAGTGAGCGCAGGTACCTACTGATTGCGAGTGCTGAGTGATGAGTGATTGGGAGGCATGAGTGACAGTGAGGTTGCCCCCAGAACTGATACTGAGTGATGGTGAGGTGCTGAGGGAAATTGTAACGAGTGATGATTATGGCCCGAGGGGCAGTTCTATGATGATATTTTACTGAGTTTTGACTATGATTCACTTCATTTTTTAAACTGATATTACTGAGAGTTTAACTGAGAAATATTGGAAAATTATACTTGTTTCAAAGGATTTTGTGGAAACTTGTTATCGAACTTATGGATACTGTATTGAGACTTGATGTTTTACTGTTTTGTGGATTGGTGTAATTATGCTCTGTGTTTCTTATTATTCAGACTGTGATTTATTTTCATTACTACTGAGTTGGCGTACTCATCATTACTCCTTGTACCTCTGTGTACAGATCCAGGTACTAGTGCGGAGCAGTAGCCATATTCGCTCATTATCAGCAACATTTACGGGATTTCGAGGTAGCTGTCCAGCGTCCGCAGCTTCTTCATTTCTCTTCCTTATCAGTATTTGCATTTGATTCCTAGACATTGTTTATGACATTAGCAGAGTTAGTTTTATTTCTTAGATGCTCGTGACCATGTTGACTCCAGTCCTAGGGTAATTGTTTAGACAGTGGATTATTTTATATTTGTTTAAATACTTAGGAAATTTTCATACTTGCTATGGTGATATTAAATGATATTGCGATATTTGATTAAACTAAGTGTGTAGTTATGTGATGGTTGTCTAGCCTAGTTCCACGATAGGCGCCATCACGGCTTGTTAGGATTTGGGGTCGTGACAAGTTGGTATCAGAGCTCTAGGTTCCATAGGACTCAACGGTCATGAGCAGGTTTAGTAGAGTCTTGCTGATCGGTACAGAGACGTCTGTACTTATCTTCGAGAGGCTATAGAACCCTTAGGAAACATCTCATTTTCTTGAACTCTGTCGTGCCATTCTATTGATTCGAGAAATCTAAATTCTTGTTGTTTTATTCTCTCACAGATGTTGAGGACACACACTACTAACAGGGTGACCAGACACCAACTGGACCCATGAGAGGTCGAGGCCGCGATCGAGGCCGTGTTAGAGGTAAGGGACCAGCCGGGGAAATACCACAGGATCCCCCTATCATTCAGGATCAGGTTCCCGCCGAGGGTGCTCTAGCGAGAAAGGCTCAGGCACCGGCAATGCCTATTGTTATTCCGGGTCTTTAGGAGACCTTGGCTCAGATATTGACGGTGTGTACAAGTTTAGCTCAGGTAGTTGCTATGTCTACTACTGCCATTGCAGCTCAGACCGGGGGAGGCATTCACACTCCAGCTCCCCGGACACTTGAGCAGGATGTACAGGGTATTCAGGCACCGGGGGTAGTCCCAGCCCATCCGGTTGCCCTAAATCAGGACTATGTAGTCCCAGCTATGCCCGAGGACGAGCAGCGTAGGCTGGAGAGGTTCAGTAGACTTCAACCTCCGACTTTCAGCGGCATAGAGGGTGAGGATGCCCAAGGTTTTCTGGATAAGTGCCAGAGGATACTACGTACTACGGGTATTTTGGAGACCATTGGGGTCTCATTTGCTACATTTTAGTTTGCGGGTGCTGCTTTCACTTGGTGGGAGGCATTTGAGAGGCGTACGCCGATTGGTTCAACACTTCTCACATGGCAGCAGTTCTCCACGATCGTTTTGGAGAAATATGTTCCTCAGTCCCATAGAGAGGAACAACACAGACAGTTTGAGCAACTACGCCAGGGAGAGTTGTCAGTTACTCAGTATGAGATGCGGTTTTCCGAGTTGGCTAGACATGCTTCTGAGCTAGTCCCTACTGATAGGTAGAGGATCAGGAGGTTTGTAGATGGTCTCACGTATCAGCTTCAGATTTTTATGACCAGAGAGAGTGTCTGGAGCCACATTTGAGTAGATTGTTGACATAACTCGGGATATTGAGTCGGTTCGCAGGCAGGAGCGTGAGGAGAGGGAGGCCAAGAGGCCTCGAGGATCAGGTAACTTCAGTAGTGCCCCTCTCAGAGGGCAATTTCAGCATAGCAGAGGTCGTGCATTTAGACCTCCACAGCCAGTCCGTCCAGCCTATAGTGGCGCATCTTCGGGGCAGGTCCCCCGCAGCTCTCATCAAGTCCGTTCTTCCTTTAGTGCCCTTCCATATCAGAGATCCTCCAGAGCATCATCATATTAGGGTTCTTCTGTACATGCTTCGTCCGGTGGTTATCATGGTGGCAAGGGTTCCCTTCAGTCCCCATCTCCAGCTCTAGGTAGTTTCTTCAAGTGTGGAGAGGTTGGTCATGGATGGAGGTTTTTCCCTCATCGTGCTAATGAATCATCTCAGCAGAGGGTTCAGCCCTCGACTTCAGCCCTAGTCACCACACCACCTACCTAAGCAGCTAGGGGTGGTGGTCAGGCAGTGAGAGGCCGCCCTAGAGGGGGAGGTCGAGCAGGTGGAGGCCAACCACGTATTTATGCACTCCCAGCTATGCCTGATGCTATGGCCTCATATGCGGTGATTATAGGTACTATCTCAGTTTGTCACAGTGATTCTTTGGCTTTATTTGACCCTGGTTCCACATACTCTTATGTTTCATCGTATTTTACTCACTTTCTGAATATGCCCCGTGAGTCTTTAGTTACGTCTGTTAAGGTTTCGACTCCGGTAGGCGATACTATCATTATGGACCATGTGTATCGGTCGTGTGTTATATCTATTGGGGGTCTGGCGACCCAAGTGGACTTGATGTTACTCAGTATGGTTGATTTCGATGTGATACTGGGCATGGATTGGTTATCCCCATGTCATGCTATTCTTGATTGTCACGCTAAGACTGTGACCCTGGCTATGACCGGAGTTCCAAGAGTTGAGTGGAGAGGGTCTATAGAGCATGTATGAGCAGAGTGATTTCTTATTTGAAAGCTCAGCGTATGGTTGAGAAAGGATGTGAATCTTATCTTGCCTTCGGTGAGGGATGTTAGTAGTGAGACTCCTTCTGTTGATTCTGTTCCTGTGGTCCGTGATTTTTCGGACGTATTCCCTGTAGACCTGCCGGGCATGCCACCTGACAGGGACATTGATTTTGGTATTGACTTGGTTCTAGACACCTAACCTATCTCTATTCCACCTTATCTTATGGCACCAACGGAGTTGAAAGAATTGAAAGAGCAACTTCAGGAACTCCTAGATAAAGGGGTTCA
Organism: Nicotiana undulata; assembly: GCA_005239495.1. Lineage (NCBI taxonomy): Eukaryota > Viridiplantae > Streptophyta > Magnoliopsida > Solanales > Solanaceae > Nicotiana > Nicotiana undulata. The sequence goes on from MDKH01187608.1 coordinate 18,083, forward strand.
TTCGGCCTAGTGTATCACCTTGGGGTGCAACGATGTTGTTTGTGAAGAAGAAAGATGGTTATATGCGTATGTGTATTGATTATTGGCAGCTGAACAAGGTTACGGTGAAGAACCGTTATCCTTTGCCTCGTATTGATGACTTGTTTGACAAGCTTTAGGGAGCGAGAGTGTTCTCCAAGATTGACTTGAGGTCTGGGTATCATCAGTTGAAGATTTGGGATTCTGACATTCCAAAGACTGCTTTCAGGACCAGATACGGTCATTATGAGTTCTTGGTTATGTCAATTGGGTTGACCAATGCCCCAGCCGCGTTCATGCAATTGATGAACAACGTGTTTCAACCTTACCTTGATTCATTCATCATTGTGTTCATTGATGACATCTTGGTGTATTCTCGTAGCCAGGAGGAGCATGCTCATCATTTGAGGATTGTGTTGCAGAGGTTGACGGAGGAGAAACTTTATGCAAAATTCTCCAAGTGTGAGTTTTGGCTTGGCTCAGTAGCTTTCTTGGGACACGTGGTGTCTAGTGAGGGTATTCAGGTTGATCCGAAGAAGATTGAGGCGGTGCAGAGTTGGCCCAGACCGTCCTCGGCTACAGAGATTAGGAGCTTCCTTGGTTTGGCGGGTTATTACCGTCGCTTTGTGGAGGGATTCTCTTCTATTGCTTCACCATTGACCAGATTGACCCAGAAGGGTGTTCCATTCAGATGGCCCAATGAGTGTGAGGAGAGCTTTCAGAAGCTCAAGTCCGCATTGACCAGAACTCTAGTATTGGTCTTGCCTACTGGTTCGGGTTCTTACACAGTCTATTGTGATGCTTCTAGAGTTGGGTTGGGAGCGTTATTGATGCAGGACGGTAGGGTGATTGCCTACGCGTCAAGATAGTTGAAGGTGCACTAGAAGAATTATCCAGTGCATGATCTTGAGTTAGCTACCATTGTTCATGCCTTGAAGATTTGGCGACATTTTTGTATGGAGTACAGTGTGAGATTTTCACTGACCATCGTATCTTGCAGTATCTGCTGAGGCAGAAGGACTTGAATTTGCGTCATAGGATATGGTTAGAGCTTCTTAAGGATTATGACCTCACTATTTTGTATCATCCAGGGAAGGCCAATGTAGTGGACGATGCTTTGAGTCGTAGGGCTGAGAGTTTGGGGAGTCTAGCTTACCTTTCAGCAGCAGGGCGACCTTTAACACTTGATGTTCAGGCTTTAGCGGGTCAGTTTGTGAGTTTGGATTTGTCAGACCCTCCGCGGGTATTAGCTAACATGGCTTCCCGGTCTTCTTTTTATGATCAGATTAGAGCTCGCCAGTATGACGACCCACATTTGTTAGTACTTCAAGATAGGGTCCGTCGTGGTGATGCCAAGGATGTGACTATTGGTGATGACGGAGTTATGAGGATGCAGGGCCGTATTTGCGTGCCCAATGTGGATGGTATTCGAGAGTTGATATTAGCAGAGGCCCATAGCTCACGGTATTCCATTCATCAGGATGCCGCGAAGATGTATCAGGATGTGAGACAACAATATTGGTGGAGGCGGATGAAGAGAGATATTATTGAGTATGTAGCACGGTGTCTCAACTGCCAGCAGGTCAAGTATGAGCACCGGAGAGTAGGTGGATTACTTCAGAGGTTAGATATTCCAGAGTGGAAGTGGGAGCGGATTACTATGGACTTTGTAGTTGGGCTTCCACGGACTTCGAAGGGTTTTGATGCTATTTGGGTCATTGTGGATAGATTGACCAAGTCCGCGCACTTCATTCCTGTTAGTACTACTTATACTTCGGAGAGGTTAGATGATATTTACATCAGGGAGATTGTCCGATTGCATGGAGTCCTAGTTTCTATCATTTCTGACAGAGGTACTCAGTTCACATCTTAGTTTTGGAGGGCCGTGCAGAGAGGTATGGGTACGCAGGTAGAGTTGAGCACAACATTTCATCCCGAGACCGACGGGCAGTCAGAGAGGACTATTCAGATCTGGGAGGACATGTTGCGTGCCTGCGTGATTGATATGGTGGCTCGTGGGATCAATTTCTGCCACTAGCGGAGTTTGCATATAATAACAACTACTAGTCTAGTATTCATATGGCGCCGTATGAGGCTTTATATGGTAGGAGGTGTATATCTCCGATTGGTTGGTTCGAGCCCCGTGAGGCTAGGCTATTAGGCCCAGACTTGGTTCAGGATGCGTTGAAGAGGGTGAAGTTGATTCAGGAACGACTTCGCACGACGCAGTCTCGACAGAAGAGCTATGCGGACAAGAAGGTTTGAGATGTGTCTTTTATGGAGGGTGACAAAGTAATACTGAAGGTGTCACCCATGAAGGGTATTATGAGGTTCGGGAAGATGGGAAAACTGAGTCCCCGATTTATAGGTCTTTTTGAGGTGCTTGAGAAGGTTGGAGAGGTGGCTTATAGACTTTCCTTTCCACCCCGCTTGTCGAGTATTCATCCGGTATTTCATGTGTCGATGCTCCGGAAATATGTTGGTGACCCGTCTCATGTTTTAGACTTCACTACAGTTCAACTCGAGGATGATATGTCATATGAGGTAGAGCCAATGGCTATTTTGGGTCGTCAGGTCAGGAAGTTGAGGTCAAAGGAGATAGCTTTAGTGAAGGTACAGTGGAGAGGTCAACCAGTGGAGGGGGCTACTTGGGAGACCGAGCGGGAGCTGCGGAGCAGATATCCTCACTTGTTTGAGACTCCAGGTATGTTTCTAGACCCGTTCGAGGACGAACGTTTGTTTAAGAGGGGGAGAATGTAACGACCCGATCGGTCGTTACGTAGAATCTGCATTATATTTACTGTTAATGCCTTGTCATAGGTTTGTTATACTGTCCATGATGTATTAGAGTTGGTTAGCTCGGGCTTGGAATGATTATAGAAGAAATTAAGACACTTAGTCTTTAAAAGTAGCTTTAGAGTTAGAAAAGTCAACCAAGAGTTGACTTATTGGTAAACGACCTCGGAATGTGAATTTTATGGCTCGGATAGCTTCGTTAGGTGATTTAAGAGTTAGGAGTGTGTCCGGAATATTATTGTGATGTCCGGTGTAGAATTAGGCTTGAATTGGCGAAAGTTAGTTTTTGGCGATTTCCAGTCGACAGTGGAAATTAGGATATCGAGGTCAGAATGGAATTTCGACAGTTGGAACAAGTTCCTAATGTCATTTTGGATATGTCTGCAAAATTTCAGGTCAATCGGAGTTGTTTTGGATAGTTTCGGCATCGTTGGTGGAATTTAGGAATTTCAAAGTTCATAGGCTTGAATTTGATGTGATTTTGGTGTTTTGATGTTATTTTTGGTGTTTCGAAGGCTCGACTAAGTTAGAATGATGTTATGGGACGTGTTGGTATATTTGTTGAGATTTCTGAGGGCCTCGGGTGGATTTCAAAAGGTTAACGGGTCAATTTAGACTAGAAGAAAAGCTGCTGCATTTTTTCACAACAGCATAAACAGTAACTCAGATGAACAGTAACTCGGGTGAAGAGTACTCGGGTGAACAGTAACTCGAGTGAACAGTAAAATGCATGAACAGTATTTAAATAAACCCTCCGCGACCATTAAACCCTTTTACACCATTTTTGAACGGGAAAAGAGCTTTGAGGCAATTTTGAAGAGAGGAAATCATTGTTCTTCATTGAGGTAAGGATTTTGGACCCTAAAACTTGATTATTTGTGATTATGGAACAAAATATCAGTGTTTAATTCATGAAAATCAGTAGAAAAAAGTGGAGTTAGGGCTTGAGATTATGAGACCTTCTAGGGATGATTTGAGGGGTCAAACGAACTCCGATTTTCGAGTTCTTTATATGTACGGACTCGTGGGATGATGAAGAAAATTTTGGTGTAAAGTTTGTCGAGTTCCGATATGCGGGTCCGGGGGTCGGGTTTTGACTGATTTCGGTTTTTGTGCTTAAAATCGATATTTTTCAATTGGAATGCATTCCTTTAGCATAATTTGATGATAAAAATCTGAACTTGGTAGATTTTGAGCACTCGGAAGTTGATTCGAGAGGAAAGCGTGTTGCAGAGTAGCTTTTCGGGCTAGTTCGAGGTAAGTAATGTCTTTAAATCCTGTCCTGAGGGTATGAAACCCCGAACTTTGCATCCTTTCACGGTTTTGGAGTGCACAAATTGGGAATTTGGAAATATATTCCTTTTTAGGCGACTATTGAGTTGCGAAATCGGTTTTAAATCCTATGCTTAATAGTATTGATATATTTTTGATATATTTGGGCTGTAAGCCATGTTTGGGGCCTAGTGCTGATCTGTTTAACCCCTTGGGGGCTATATTACTGATATTCCTCACTTGATATGTTATGATTTTTCACTTAGTCCTTCTTGATAATTGTTTTGACACTCAGAATATGTTGATATTATTTCTTGAAAATGAAATACTATTTTTGGGTCGAGAACCCGGTATATTTATGGCCCGAGTGGCATATTGAGAGTGTCTGACTGAGTGAGGCCGAGAGCCTATATTGTGAGGATGTTATGATATGAGAGAGGTTGAGTGCCTGAGAGTGATTGATGCCATGATTTGGCTTATTTATAGCGCTTGGGCTGAAGGAGCCTCTCCGGAGTCTGTACACACCCCTAGTGAGCGCAGGTACCTACTGAGTGCGAGTGCCGACTGATGAGTGATTGGGAGGCATGAGTGACAGTGAGGTTTCCCGCGGGGCTGATACTGAGTGATGGTGAGGTGCTGAGGGAAATTATTACGAGTGATGATTATGGCCCGAGGGGCAGTTCTATGATGATATTTTACTGAGTTTTGACTATGATTCACTTTATTTTTTAAATATTACTGAGAGTTTTACTGAGAAATATTGGAAAATTATACTTGTTTCAAAAGATTTTGTGGAAACTGGTTATCGAACTTATGGATACTGTATTGAGACTTGATGTTTTACTGTTTTGTGGATTGGTGTGATTATGATGTGTGTTTCTTATTCTTCAGACTGTGATTTATTTTCATTACTACTGAGATGGCGTACTCATCATTATTCCTTGTACCTCTGTGTACAGATCCAGGTACTAGTGCGGAGCAGTAGCCATATTCGCTCGTTATCAACAGCATTTACGGGATTTTGAGGTAGCTGTCCAGCGTCCGCAGCTTCTTCATTTCCCTTCCTTATCAGTATTAGCATTTCATTCCTAGACATTGTTTATGACATTAGCAGAGTTAGTTTTATGTCTTAGATGCTCGTGACCATGTTGACTCCAGTCCTGGAGGAATTGTTTAGACAGTGGATTATTTTATATTTGCTTAAAGACTTAGGAAATTTTCATACTTGCTATGCTGATATTAAATGATATTACGATATTTGATTAAACTAAGTGTGTAGTTATGTGATGGTTGGCTAGCCTAGTTCCACGATAGGTGCCATCACGACCTGCTAGGATTTGGGGTCGTGACACCGGTCATGCCAACTGTTGTTTATTTCAGTAAATATTTAATTTACTATGTCATGTGATTCAATCATCATGCTTATACATCTGTAGTACAAATAAATGAAAAATCGGGTAACATTTCATATTAACCCGATATGATTATAGTAATATGCAAATATTCAATCTTCCTTATATTTATAGTCTCAATATGCCAACCACTTTGGCTAATACATTTGAAACTTAAAAGGTTTCTTTTGAGACTTACTACAATATTAATGTCACGACCCAAAACCTAACCCAGGTCGCGAAGGCGCCCAATACCGTTATCAGGCAAGCCAACAATTTAACTACTAGTGAGTTTCGTTTATTTTATCAAAAATATTTTCCAACACTTACTCGGTTTACATTTAAATATTTGATAGAACGAATAACTTAGGCAGCTTTATGCAAAAATAATTATAGAGTCATAATTAACAATTACATCCCAAAAGAATAGTCTACTAACGTGTGTGCCAGGAACTAGTGTTACAAGTCTACAAACATCTAGTAGAGTAAAATCAAAAGGAATAATAGTCTGTCCTATTGTCTGAGAAAATATAGACAGAAATAGCAAAAGAAAGGCTCCACACTGCTGCTGAAGATCGCCAAGAGAATCAGCTCACCGTGAAGTCCGAACCAAGTATAAGTCAGGGACGAGCTCCAGACTGATACCCAGATGCACCTGCCTCAGAACCTGTACAATTAAGTACAGAAGCGTAGCATGAGTACATAAATAATATGTACCCAGTAAGTATCCAGTCTAATCTCGAAGAAGTAGTGACGAGAGGTCGACGTGACACTTACTAGGGTAAAAAAAACATGTTTTAATGTAAGGCTAAGCAGGAATATCAATCATGAATAATAATGAAGTCAGGAACATCAAATATCCTTTACAAATACCTATACGAGTCAAGTTCTCTAGCATACAAATTACCTAGTTATCCCTTTTCATGATATTTAAGAGATACTTAATCACAGAACACCCAAACAACTAACAAACGCATAACATGCCGTGAACGTACGAACGGGAAGACGCGAAAATAAATGTGCACTGCCGAAGGGTCGAACAGCTCGAACCATAGATGCATCTATTACACCGCTCACGAATCGAACATGCGACGTGATTGACATAATAGTAGGGCTACCCTGCTCACGAATCATACATGCGACACGGGTACCTGTATATATACACATAATTAACAGGAAACAGGGAATTCAGTAGAGAATATACTTACAGAGAAGGATTCAATAATATAAATTTCAGAATTTAACCTCCTAGATGTTCACTTAATAATTCAAGGATATGAGGCAACCTAAATTAACATTTAAGATTATAGATACGGCACATAAAGCATGCTTGTGAATCCTAAACTCCGCGACATAACATAATAGTAGCTACGCATGGACTCTCGTCACTTCGTGCATGCGTAGCCCCCCAATATTAAAGACATGCAATTATTTATATTCACCTATGGGGACAATTCCCTCTTACAAGGTAAGAAAGGAGACTTACCTCGTGTCAAGCATACTTTCCGGGTCAAGAACGCGCCCGAAACTCCAAATTCGTCGCCCAAGGACTCGAAACTAGCCAAATATTGCATAAATAAATCAATCTATACTCAAAAGTATGGAATTACCCTATTTAAGTGATTGTTTCAACCTAAATTGCAAAATCCCAAAATACACCCCCATGCCCACATGCTTGGATTCCGGAAAATTTCAAGGAAAACAATCACCCATAACCTAAGGATCAATATTATATAGTTTTTGCATAATTCCATAACTAATTCCTTGGTAATTTCTCATTTTTATCAAAACCCTAGGTTTTACTCTAATCCCATGATTTCTACTAATTTAAAGTGTTAATCTACCTAAGGATTCAAGTATTTAACTCATTTTATTGTAGGAATTACTTACCTTACAAGCTCGAATCTCTTCTTTGCAAGCTCTCAAAATCGTCCAAGGTGAAGAGAAATGGCTCAAAAAGAGACTAAGCTCGACTTTAATGTTACTGCCCAGCTGCCCCCTTGTGTACGCGGCTGGGGAAGTGTGTTCGCGTAGGATAAGGCCCTGGCCCCTCTGAGGTCCTTTCTATGTGAACGCGGATGGGGTCATGCGAACGCAGAGGCTAGCTGGGCTAGACCTACGCGAACGCGGTGGGGAGGGGTGCGAACGCAGAGAGTAAAGCTTAGCCGGCCCACTGACTTTCCCTATACGAACGCATGCAAGCCAATGCGAACTCATAGGGTATTTTTCCACCCTTTCCAACTCCTTCTATGCGAACGTGTGAGTACACCCGCGAACGCATACAACGAAACCATACTGAGAAAATATGGTGTTTAGCATTTAGCTCCGAGGGGTCCGAAACTCTCCCGAACACCCCGAGACCCCATCCAAACGCACGGACAAGTCTGTATTCATTATACAGACTCACTTGAATTCTCGAAACGCGAAAAACAACAATGAAAGTAAGAATCCGACCCCAAAACCAAATTGAATCAAACTTTGAACTTCAAATTCTAGAATTCGCTTTTAACATGCCGAACCTACCTATACTACTCGGAATGACACAAAATTTTGCGAGCAAGTCATAAATGACATAACGAAACTATTACTGGTCTCGGAATTATGTTTGGACCTCGATAGAACAAAAACATGTTCCAAACCGCAATTTTTGAACTTAAGGAATCATATTTCACTATTAGGCGTTGAAATGCTCCCGGGTCATCCAAAACCCGTTCCGAACATACGTCCAAGTCCGAAATCATCATACGAACCTACCAGAACCTTCAAATCTAGATTCCGAGGTCGTTTACTAAAATTTTTGACCGAAGTCAAACTTGGCCTTTAAGGCCAACCTTAAGGAACTAAGTGTTACTATACCACTCTAAACTCCTCCAAACCTCGAACCACCCATCCCCGCAAGTCATAAATCAGTAAAAGCAACTACGAGAAGTCTCATTTATGGGCACTGGGTTCTAGAACACAAAACGACCGGTCGGGTCGTTACATTCTCTACCTGTTAAACAAACGTTCGTCCTCGAACGGGTCTAGAATCATACCTGGAGTGGTGAATAAGTGTGGGTATCTGCTCCGCAAGTCCTCCTAGGACTCCCAAGTCTCCTCCTCGACTGGTTGGCCCCTCCATTGGACCTTTACGACGGAAACCCTCTTGGACCTCAATTAGCGATCCTGCCTGTGAATGATAGCAACTGGCTCATCCTCGTAACCCAACCTCTCATCTAGCTGAATGGTGCTGAAATCTACCACGTGAGAGAAGTCGGCGTGGTATCTCCAGAGCATGGACACATGAAAGATCGGATGAACTCCTTATAAACTAGGAGGTAAAGCAATCTCGTAAGCAACCTCCCCAACTCGTCTCAACACCTCAAATGGGCCTATAAACATTGGGCTCGGCTTGCCCTTCTTTCCAAACCTCATAATACACTTCATCGACGAGACCTTCAACATAACCTTCTCGCCCTACATAAATGATACATCACGCGCCTTCTGATCCTCGTAACTCTTTTTTCTGGACTGTGCTGTGCGAAGTCTCTCTTGAATCAACTTTACCTTCTTCAAAGCATCCTTCACCAGATCGGTTCCATATAACTTAGCCTCGCCAGGCTCTAACCACCCGATGGTAGAACGACATCGCCGACCATACAATGCTTCAAATGGAGCCATATCAATCCTAGACTGATAACTGTTATTATAAGCAAACTCGGCCAAGGGAAAGAACTGGTCCCACTACCCTCCAAAGTCAATCACACATGCCCTGAGCATGTCCTCCAATATCTGAACTGTTCGCTCCGGCTGCCCGTCAGTCTGAGGGTGAAATGCTGTGCTGAGCTCTACCCGAGTGCCCAACTCACTCTGTAATGCTCTCTAGAAGTGCAAAGTGATCTGAAGACCTCGATCTCATATAATGGACACCGGCACACCGTGCAACCGAAATATCTCCCGAGTGTAGATCTGGGCCAACGTCTCTAAAGTGTAAGTAGTAGCTACTGGAAAGAAATGTGCCGACTTGGTCAACCTGTCCACAATAACCCAAACTGCATCAACCTTCCGCAAAGTCTGAGGTAATCCAACTATGAAGTCCATACTGATGCGCTCCCATTTCCACTCAGGTATAGGCATCTGCTGGAGTAGGCCTCCTGGCCTCTGGTTCTCATACTTAACCTGCTGGCAATTCAGACATCTAGCCACATACTCCACTATATCTTTCTTCATCCACCTCCACCAGAAATGCTGCCTCAAGTCACGATACATCTTCGTAGCACCAAGATGGATAGAATATCGTGAACTATGAGCTTCATCTAGAATCCTCTCCCTCAGGCCATCAACATTAGGGAAACATAGCGACCCTGAAGTCTCAGAACACCACCCTCGCTGATAGAAACCTCCTTGGCACCACCATACGACACTGTCTCTGGTAGATCTGCCAAGCGCGGATCATCAAACTGCCGAGCCTTGATCTCCCCCAATAATGAAGACTGAGCAACCACACGTGCAAGAACTCGGCTGGGCTCTGAAAGGTCCAACCTCACCAAGCGATTAGCTAAGGACTGAATGTCCAAAGCTAGAGGTCTCTCCTCCGCTGAAATGAAAGCCAAGCTACCCATACTCTCCGCCTTTCTGCTTAAGGCATCTGCAAAAACATTCGCCTTGCTCGGATGATAAAGAATGGTGATGTCATAATACTTCAGTAACTCAAGCCACTTGCACTATCTCAAATTAAGATCCCTCTACTTGAACAAGTGCTGCAAGCTACGGTGGTCCGTATAAACCTCAAAGGCACCCCATACAAGTAGTCCCTCCAAATCTTAAGAGCATGAACAATCTCCGCCAACTCCAAGTCGTGCACAGGGTAATTCTGCTCATGAACCTTCAATTTTCATGAAGCATATGCAATAACTCGCCCCCCTACATCAACACACAACCCAAACCAATGCGTGAAGCATTGCAATAAACTGTATATATCCCAGAACCGGAAGGCAATACTAGAATTGGTGCTGAGGTCAATGCTGTCTTGAGTTTTTGAAAGCTCGCCTCACACTCGTCGAACCATCGGAATGGGGCCTTCTTCTGGGTCAATCTAGTCAGAGGAGCTGCAATGGATGAAAAAACCTCCACAAATCGGCGATAATAGCCTGCCAGACCCAAGAAGCTCCTGATCTCTGTAGCTGAAGTAGGACGTGGCCAACTCTAAATAGCCTCAATCTTCTTAGGATCCACCTTGATACCCTTTCCGGATACCACATGTCCCAAGAATGCCACAAAATCCAACTAAAACTCACACTTGGAGAACTTAGCATACAACTTTTGTTCTCGCAAAGTCTGGAGCACAACTCTCAAATGCTGCTCGTGCTCCCCCAGGCTACGTGAGTAAATCAGAATGTCATCAATAAAGACAATGACAAAAGAGTCAATATAAGTCCTGAACACCATGTTCATCAAATCCATAAATGTTGCTGGGGCATTAGTCAAGCCAAAAGACATCACCAGGAACTCATAATGACCATATCTCATATGAAAGGCAATCTTCGGAACATCCGAGTCCCGAATCTTCAGCTGATGGTACCCCGATCTAAAATCAATCTTAGAAAACACTCGAGCACCCTGCAACTGGTCAAACAAATCATCGATACACGACAACGGGTACTTGTTCTTGATGGTGACCTTGTTCAACTGGCGGTATTCAATACACATCCGCATAGTCCCATCCTTCTTCTTCTTCACAAATAACACTGGAGCACACCAAGGCAACATGCTCAGCCTAATAAACCCCTTAGCCAACAAATCCTTAAGATGTTCTTTCAATTCCTTCAATTCCTTCGGATCCATATGGTATGGGGGAATAGATATAGGCTGGGTGCCTGGAGCTAAGTCAATGCATAAATCAATGTCACGATCCAGTGGCATGCCTGGAAGGTCTGAAGGGAATACATCAGAAAACTCTTGAACTACCGGCACTGACTCAATCGTCGGAGACTCGATGGTAGTGTCCCGCACATAAGCAAGATAAGCCAAACAACCCTTCTCGACCATATGTCGAGCCTTCAAGAAAGAAACAACCCGACTAGAGGCACTAACTCAGGAACCTCTCCACTCCAATCTCGGCAACACTGGCATGGCTAGAGTAACAGTCTTGGCATGGAAATATAGAATGGCATGATAGGAAGATAGCCAATCCATGCCTAGGATGACCTCAAAATCAACCATATCAAGCAACAGGAGGTCCGCTCTGGTATCGAACCTACAGAATGTAACCACACAGGACCGATAAATTCGGTCCACAACCACAGAATCACCCACATGAGTGGACACATAAATAGGAGTACCCAAAGACTCACGAGGAATATCCAGGAAATGAGCAAACAAGACTGATACATATGAATAAGTGGATCCTGGATCAAATAATACCGATGCATCTCTACCGCATACTGAAATAATACCTGTGATCATGGTATCTGAGGCCACTGCATATGATCTAGCCGAAATAACATAGAATCTGGCTGGAGCTCCGGATGGCTGACCTCCTCCTAAATGGGCATGAGTTGGCTGGGCTCCCCCTGCCTGGCCTCCACCTCTAGGACGACCTCTACCAGCTTGTCCTCCACCTCTGGGTGGATGGACCGTCGATGCTGAACTCATTGGCTGGTAACTCTGCTGCACTGCCTTGCCCCGAAGCCTGGGACAAGTCCTCTTAATATGGCCTGGATCCCCGCACTCATAACAACCTCTCGGCACCATGACCTGCTTCCCTGAAAGACCCTGAATAGCCGGAGGACTGTATGAACTCTGTGGCATATCACTGAAATAAGGACTGGAAGATCCCTGATGACCAGAACACCCGCCGGAGGAACCCTGAATGGCTGGTGGGCGATAAGAACTCTCCGGCATAGTGCTGAAATAAGTCCTCATGGGAGCACCTCGAGGAGGTGGTGCGGATGCTGAATATGGGGGCCTACTGGGCTGGCCCCTACCAAACTGACTTCTTCCCCTGGCTGTAGCACCTCTGAAATCCCAAGAAAATCTAGCTCTCTTATTCTGCTGCCCCTACTCTCTGCCCCTCGATCGATAACCCTCAATCCTGCGAGCAATATCTACCACAAGCTGATAAGGAGTCCCCATCTCCACCTCTCGGGCCATGTTAGCCCTAATAACTGAGTGTAACTCGGCTACAAATCTCCACTCTCTATCCACGTCAGTAGGTTGTATCATGATTGCATGACGAGACATCTCAAAAAACCTAGTCTCATAGTCGGTCACTGACATCTGACCATGCTCCAGCTGCTCAAACTGATACCACAGCTCTTCCCTCTCAGAGGGTGGAATATATTGATCTAGGAATAACTGAGTGAACTTCTCCCAAGTGAGGGGAGGAGAATCTTACAGTCTTCCAAGAATGTAGGACTGCCACCATCTGCGGGCCCTGCCCTCTAGCTGAAAAGTAGTGAAGTCGACTCCATAGGACTCCAGTATCCTCATGTTGTGTAGTCTGTCCCTGCACCTATCAATAAAGTCCTGGGCATCCTCATGACTCTCACCTACGAAGACAGGAGGGAGCATTATGGTCCATCTGTCTAATAACTTATGCGGATCGCCGTTCGCAGCTAGTCTGGGCTCAGGTGTTGTTGCTGCTACTGGCTGAACCCCGCCCACAGGCAGTGTACCCAGGGTCTGATAGACTGCTATTGCATGTCCTGCGGCCTGGGCAGTGGGGGTTTATGTCCCCGCCTCCCACCTGAGATGTGGCCGGATCCGCTGGAAATAAACCAGCCTGAGTCATGGTGTCCATGAACCACATCATACGGCCCATGAACTCCTGAAATCCCGATGCCTTATGAAGTCCAGCGGGGTAGGATCTGCTGCGGGCACCTCGCTTTGCTCCTCGGTGATGGGATCCTCTGCTGGATCCGCTGGCGGTGCAACTGGACCAACTCTAGGACGCCCTCATCCCCTACCTCGGGCAGGTGCCCTCCCCCGACCTCTATCACGACCTCGAATGACGGGGGTAGCGGCCCCTCCCGAGTCAAGAACGTCGGCTGCGCGTGTCCTCACCATCTATGAGAGAATAGAAGAGTGAGATTTAGTATACCATCAACTGCACGATAGAAGATGAATAAAGAGAGATTTCCTAACACCCTATTGCCTCCCGAAGATAAATACAGACGTCTCCGTACCGATCTGCAAGACTCTATTGGGTTTTCCCGTAACTTGTGAGACCTGCGTGAACTTAGAGCTCTGATACCATGTTGTCACGACCCAAATCCTAACCCAGGTCGCGATGGCTCCCAATACCGTTATCAGGCAAGCCAACAATTTAACTACAAGTGAGTTTCGTTTATTTTATCAAAAATATTTTCCAACACTTACTCGGTTTACATTTAAACATTCGATAGAACGATTAACTTAGGAAGCTTTATGCAAAAATAATCATAGAGCCATAATTAACAATTACATCCCACAAGAATAGTCTACTAACGTGTGTGTCAGGAACTAGTGTCATAAGTCTACAAACATCTAGTAGAGTAAAATCAAAAGGAATAATAGTCTGTCCTACTGTGTGAGAAAATATAGACAGAAATAGCAAAAGAAAGGCTCCACAGTGCTGCTGAAGATCGCCAAGAGAAGCAACTCACCGTGAAGTTCGAACCAAGTATAAGTCAGGGACGAGCTCCGGACTGATACCCAGATGCACCTGCCTCAGAACCTGTACAATTAAGTACAAAAGCGTAGCATGAGTACATAAACAATATGTACCCAGTAAGTATCCAGTCTAATCTCGAAGAAGTAGTGACGAGAGGCCGCCATGACACTTACTAGGGTCAAAATAATATGTTTTAATGTAAGGCAAAGCAGGAATAGCAATCATGAATAAGAATGAAGACAGGAACATCAAATATCCTTTACAAATACCTTTACGTGTCAAGTTCTCTAGCATACAAATTACCTAGTTTTCCCTTTTCATGATATTTAAGAGATAAATAATCACAGAACACCCAAACAACTAACAAACACATAACATGCCGTGAACATACAACCGGTAAGACGCGAAAATAAATGTGCACTGCCGAAGGGTCGAACGACTCGAACCATAAATGCATCTATTACACCGCTCACGAATTAAACATGTGACGCGGTTGACATAATAGTAGGGCTACCCCACTCGTGAATCATACATGCGACGCGGGTACCCGTATATATACACATAATTAACAGGAATCAGGGAATTCAGTAGAGAATATACTTACAGAGAAGGGTTCAATAATATAAATTTCAGAATGTAACCTCCTAGATGTTCACTTAATAATTCAAGGATACGAGACAACCTTAATTAGCATTTAAGAATATAGATAGGACACATAAAGCATGCTTGTGAATCCTAAACTCCCCGACATAACATAATAGTAGCTACGCACAGACTCTCGTCACTTCGTGCGTTCGTAGCCCCTTACAATTAAAGACATGCAATTATTTATATTCACCTATGGGGACAATTCCCTCTTACAAGGTTAGAAAGGTGACTTACCTCGTGTCAAGCCTACTTTTCGGGTCAAGAACGCGCCCGATACTCCAAATTCGTCGCCCAAGGACTCGAAACTAGCCAAATATTGCATAAATAAATTAATCTATACTCAAAAGTATGGAATTCCCCTATTTAAGTGATTATTTCAACCTAAATTGCAAAATCCCAAAATACACCCCCGGGCCCACATAATCGGATTCCGGAAATTTTCAAAGAAAACAATCACCCATAACCTAAGGATCAATATTATATAGTTTTTACATAATTCCATACTAATTCCTTGGTAATTTCTCATTTTTATCAAAACCCTAGGTTTTACTCTAATCCCATGATTTCTACTAATTTAATGTGTTAATCTACCCTAAGGATTCAAGTATTTAACTCAGTTTATGGTAGGAAATTACTTACCTTACAATTGCTAGGTCGAATCTCTTCTTTGCAATCTCTCAAAATCGTCCAAGGTGAAGAAAAATGGCACAAAAAGAGACAAAGTCTCGACTTTAATGTTACTGTCCAGCTGCCCCGTTCTATGAGGACGCGGCTGGGGCAGTGTGTTCGCGAAGGCTAAGGCCCAAGACCCTCTGAGGGCCCTTCTATGCGAACGCGGATGGGGTCATGCGAACGCGGAGGCTAGCTGGGCTAGACCTACGCAAACGCGGTGGGGAGGTTTGCGAACGCAGAGAGTAAAGCTTAGCCGGCCCACTGACTTGCCATATGCGAACACATGCAATCCAGTGCGAACACATAGGGTATTTTTCCACCCATGCCAACTCCTTCTACGCGAACGCGTGAGTACACCCGCGAACGCATAGAAGGAAACCAAACTAAGAAAATCTGGTGTTTAGCATTTAGCTCTGAGGGGTCCAAAACTCACCCAAGCCCGCCGGGACCCCATCCAAAGCATTGACAAGTCTGTATTCATGATACAGAGTCGCTCGAATTCTCGGAACGCGAAAAACAACAACGAAACTAAGAATCCGACCCCAAAACCAAATTGAATCAAACTTTGAACTTCAAGTTCTATAATTCGCTTTCAACACGCCGAACCTACCTATACTACTCGGAATGACACCAAATTTTGCGAGCAAGTCATAACTGACATAGTGAAACTATTCCCGGTCTCTAAATTCTATTTGGACCTCAATAGCACAAAAACACGTTCCAAACCCCAATTTTTGAACTTAAGGAATCATATTTCACTATTTGGCACCGAAACGCTCCCGGGTCATCCAAAACTCGTTACGAACATACGCCTAAGTCCGAAATTATCATACGAACCAACCGGAACCTTCAAATCTCGATTCCGAGGTCGTTTACTAAAACTGTTGACCGAAGTCAAACTTGGCCTTTAAGGCCAACCTTAAGGAACTAAGTCTTCCTATACCACTCCAAACTGCTCCAAACCTCGAACCACCCATCCCCGCAAGTCATAAATTAGTAAAAGCAACTACGGGAAGTCTCATTTAGGGGCACGGGGTTTCAGAATGAAAAACAACCGGTCGGGTCGTTATAATTAATTTCAAGAATAATTTTATTAATCCGGGTAGTAACAAATTTGCTCTTCCGGAGCTCTTAATGGATTTTGTACTACAAGATATTTTGTCACACCATCCATATGATGAATATCTCCTTCACGGAAAAAATCATATCATAGTAATTTTCATGGTCGAAGTCATCATAAGCAAAACTATTTTTTGCTTTAAGTTTGCCTTTAATAACTTTTTATAAGGCATGGCATAATATGTTTTGGTGTACCACATGTACCCGACCAATGACATATTCATGTAACCATACAGTAATGTTCGTTATCTTTTTTTCTCTCAAACCTCCCATAGAGATGAGTTGTAGTATTTATTGAGCCATGCATAAATACATTCTTATGCATAATTTAAATAACATATATATTTCCACATTCACTTTCAAGAATGAGCATGCATTTACAATTCTTATCACAAGTCACATTTTCAACGAATGGACTATAATCACGTGAATGTGTCTCGTATTAACAGACCACATTGACATGTTCCTTCACCTTTGAAGGATCATTTTGAGAACCCTTATTGTTCTCCTTTTTTACAATTACCATAATGATGACTATTACTATTTGATTTTTGGCACGCCCACGTTCATTAGTCAATCACTTGTCTTTATTTCGACTTATTATGCACCGCTAGCTACACATTCACTTCAAATGGAGCAAATCGAGTGGGACAAGCTTCATACTTATTCATGAAAAATATTTATTTTTCTTTAGTTATCATTATATCATCAATATGGTGCATTGGGACTCAAACCCAATACCTTACCCATATAAAGGCATGTAATTCTATAATACGTTGGGACTCAAGCCTAATTCTTATCATCATGTTGCACCATGACTCAAACCCGATGTCTTACTCTTGTGGTGCGTTGGGACTTTAACCAATCGTCTTACCCTTAATTAGGCCAATGCATTGGAACTCATTCTTGAGCCAAAGCCAGTACTAAAATACTGTTATGATGACCCAAAAGGTCATCCCGTATATCTATAGCTAATTCCGTATTTCGAGGTCGTGAAAAAACCTCCTCCTATCTCATCTCGATTTACGTGCACAATCCGGGCATGTAGCCGGGAAGCCGTTATGTGAAAAAAACTTATAAAAACAATAATTTTTGTATTGAAACTTGAATAAAGTTGTCTCCGGTCAACATTTTTGGTAAACGGACTCGGATCCGTGATTCGACGGTCCCGGAGGGTCCGTAGGAAAATATGGGACTTGAGCGTATGTTCAGAATCGAATTCCGAGGTCCCAAGTCCGAGTAATGAATTTTTAAAAGAAATTGTTTCTGAAAAATATAAGATATTTTGAAAATGAAATTCTATGTGAAAAAACCAGTGGTATCGGGCCCGTATCTTGGTTCTGGATCCCGGTACAGGTTCGCTATAATATTTGTGTCATATCTGTAAAGTTTGGTAAGAAACGGACTTCGTTAGATGTGATTCAGACCTTACATGCAAATTTTGATGTTTAAAGAAGTTTTGAGAAATTTCATTGATTTTGGGGTTTAATTCAATGTTTATTATGTTATTTTGGTGATTTGATTACACGAATAAGTCTGTAGGATATTTTCGAGGTTGTGTGCACATTTGGTTTGATGTTCCGAGGGATTGGATGAGTTTCGGGTAGGTCCCGGGATGTGTTTAGGATTAAAACATAGCCGTTGCTGGTCAGAGAA
Organism: Nicotiana undulata; assembly: GCA_005239495.1. Lineage (NCBI taxonomy): Eukaryota > Viridiplantae > Streptophyta > Magnoliopsida > Solanales > Solanaceae > Nicotiana > Nicotiana undulata. The sequence continues at coordinate 36,287 of MDKH01187608.1, forward strand.
GTCAGATCTCTGAACCCGCCAGCGAGGTCCGCGAGCGATTTTGTGCGGTCCGCGGAAGGGCCTTTGCGGCCGCACTCGTTTTTGTGCGGTCCGCGGTGAAGGAGCTGGACCACTGGTCTGACTTCGGAGGCCTATATCTTTTGATCTACATGGAATTTTAAGATGATTCCAAAATGAAAGTTGTATCCCTTTGTGTCGAGTTTCCAGAAAAGTAAAGAAATCACAATTTAGACATTTGTAGAGAACGTTATGGCCAAAATACTAAAGTATGTCAGTGCAGTCATTTTTCTTTGTTTCGTTCGCTTTTTTTGTTTTTGCTTGTGCGGCCGCACTCCCTTTTTGCGCGGTCCGCGGTGGGCCTGAGGGGGGTATATTTAAATTGGAGTTTCAGTTATTTTTCAGTTTTCAAAACGCTGAAAACGTAAGAGGCGATTTTCCAAACACTCTTTCTTCTCCAAACATTAGTAAGTGATTTCTAACTCATTTTCTTTACTCCTTAACTTCTTTTTACAAGATTTCATCCTAGAATCTCGGGTTTTCATGGTGGAATTGAGAATTTTGGGTAAAACCTAAGAATATTAAAATTTGGGGATTTAGGCCTCAAATTGAGGTCGGATTCCAAAACCATTTATATATCCGGGCTCGGGGGTGAATGGGTAATCGGGTTTTGGTCAGAATTTTGGGTTTGGACCGAGCGGGCCCGGTTCTGTCATGACCCGATTTACCCTCCGAACGGTCTCGTGACAACACCTAGTCTCTACGACTAGGTAAGCCTAAATTTTCAAAAAAAATAAGAGAAACAATAATAGAACAGTAAAGAAGAAGCAATACTATAAAATTTAGCCGCTCGACATGTACAACTTTTACCTTCCCAAAACCCGGAATGTCACAAATCACAAGCTTTATACGACTATATCTCTATACAAAGGAACGAAGAAAATGTGTATATGTATATCTCCTAAGTCTGTAATAGAGTAGATGGGGACACGTGGGATCCTGCGGACGCTGCAGAATTACCTCGCGGTCTCCTAATAGCTGCTGTAGTACTCCTAGAAAAAACGCTGTGTACTGGTACCTGGATCTGCACATGGGGAAAACATGCGCAGGAAAGGGCATGAGTACTCCACATTCGGTACCCCGTAGGTACTAAGCCTAACCCTAGTCAAGTAGTGACGAGGTCAGGTTAAGACTCTACTGAGTTTGAAAATGATACAGTTATAAGTTTGAACAGTGACAAATAAATAGCTAAAATAAGCAGAATTTAAAGGAAAACTGAAAGAAATAATAAAGAAAAGCCCTCGGCTCAGCACAATATTTATCTCAACAGGGGGAAAGCTCCTGGATCTCAGTCCGTAGTCCCAATTTAAATATGAGATGCAGAATCATATCAGATACGGCTTAATTAAATAATTCAAAAAGACAATAGGCAAGAATAAGGTAAAACTACCTAAACCTGGAGAAAATAGTAGCAAGTACGGGGAATTCAAGTGATAACAGGTAGGCATGCTCATTCCTATGTTAACTAATTAGTTATAACATGAAGCAGTAATATAGGAATGAATTGAATTATGTCATGGAAGGAAAAGCGGGAATTTAGCAACCATGACCCGTGTACGCACTCGTCACCTCACGTACACGGTGTCCACATAGTAATATCAGTAAAAAAATGCCTAAGGGAAATCCCCAACACAGAGTTAGGCAAACCACTTACCTTGACAACGCTAATCAACTCAATACCACGCTCTTGCCACAAGTATCCGACTTCGGGTGACCCAAATCTTTTCAATTCGATTGTATAATATAAATATCACTTCAAGGGAACAAAATAGCTAATCATTTCTAAGCTAATACGCGAAATTAGGAAATTCGCCCAAAACGTCCCCCGGGCCTACATCTCAGAATCGGCTAAAAATCATATTTTCCGGTCGCTCGTTCACTCACGAGTCTAACCATATAAGAATCTCTCAAATCGGAGGTCAAATACCCAATCAAAACTCAATAATTCGGTCTATGAAGTTCATCCCATTTTCCCCATTTTCTACCCAAAATTTTCAAAATTAAAGGTTGAATTTGAGATTGGAATCGTGGAAATTGATCTATAATGGATAGAAATTACTTACCCAAGTTACCCAGGTGAAAATTCCTCCAAAAATTGCCTCTCCCGAGCTCTCAAAATCAAAATGGTGAAAATAACATAAACCCTCGGATTTGGGTTTTAAAATATAAAGACTACCTAGATGTTGCCTTATGTGATCGCGTACAATGAGTCGCGATCGTGGAGAGTTAAGGGACATGCGCCCAAAAATCCTTCATCGTGTTCTCACCTACAGGTATGCGATCGCGGACCCCCTTCCCTCAAAACTATGCGATCGTGTTAGGGGCCACGCGACCGCGTAGAACAAACGTTGACCTTTTCTTCAGACCTAAGATCTACTATGCGATCGCGACCTAAGACATGCGATCGCGGAGGCCAATTTTTCAAAACACTGCGATCGCGATTGGAGTTCTACGATCGCCGGAGAACATTTTTCTAACAGCCTCCATTTAACTCTGCGCGATCGCGGACTTGCTCTTGCGATCGCGGAGAACAAATACCTGCTGCTGTAAAACCAGCAAAACCAGCAATAGACTTAGGCCAAAATATGCCCGTTTGGGCATCCGAAACACACCCGAGGCCCCCGGGACCTCAACCAAAACTACCAACCAACCCTAATACCTCATTCAAACTTAGTCGAGCCTAAAAAACACGTCTCATAACATCAAAATCATCAAATATGCATGGATTCAAGCCTAAGAACTTATGAAATTTCTAAATTTCACATCCGATGATGAAACACGTCAAAACTCATTCGAATGACCTCAAATTTTGCACACAGGTCATAAATGGCATTACGGACCTGCTATCGCTTTCGGAATTCCATTCCGAGTCCGATATCAAAATTTCACCCATCGGCCGAAATCGCCGAAATTCAAACTTTCGCCAATTCAAGCCTAATTCCACAACCGACCTCGAAAACATATTCCGAACACGCTCCTAATCTTAGAATCACCCAACGGAGCTAATGGAGTCAACGAAATTCCATTCCGTATCCGTCTTCACACATTTCTAGCTACGACCTGATTTCAAAAGAAAAAATTCCACATTCAAGGACTAAGCGTCCAAAATCACTCCGGATTTCACCACTCAACGCTCCGAAAAGTTTCAATAACATAAATAGACATGGGAGAAGTAGTTATTAGGGTATCAGGGCGCTAACTCTCAAAATGACCGACCGGGCCATTACATGTTCGATTTTTGACTTTTTGGGGAAAACTTTAGAAAACTCATTTTCATGCATTAGAATTGATTCATTTAGCATTTATTGATATAATTAAGTAACTTGTAGCTAGATACGAGTGAGTTGGTGGGGAATCAATAGGTAAAGCGGTAGTTGAGGCTTGAATTGTATTCGTGGCGTCGAGGTAAGTATCTTGCCTAACCTTGTGTGGGGGAACTACCTCTTAGGATTGAGTCTTCTTTGTTGGTTGTAGCCCGTGTGTGCGAGGTGACGAGTATGTACACGGACTTATTTACAAATAGGTGGGCCTTTTAGGATCTGTAGGTTCTTGTAGCACTTGTGTATGAATTGCTATTGTTACATTTGAGTCCTTAATTGCTAATTTCATCATTTCCTGCTTAAATTAGAATTTCTTGCTTTTGGATTCCTTCGTTGACTATTTGATCTTAATTGACTTAAATGATTATTTTACCTCTCCTATCATCATGCTATATTTTCTTCCTACACTGCCTAATTGACTATACTTAGTGTCATCTAGCCCTATAGTTGTTTATCTGTAGTTGGAACATCAGTTCTTGAGTGTTAAGCATGCCCGTGAGTCTTACATTGTGAATTATATGATTTTTCCTTTAAGTTCTACTTAGGTCTAGTTGATAAACAATTATGTTGTTGATATTTCCTTGATGTTGACTATTACTGGGCCTTTGTTTAAGCTGAGTTTTATTCCGTAAAGTTAACTGTTTAGGTGTGATTGGTTATAGCTGTTTTCCTTGCCGGGATCATGTGGTTTCTCTTATTATTCCTGTTGTTGATGATGTTGTTTGCCTTGTTGACCCCCTTGCCGGGATGTTATGGTTTCTATTACTGTTTATGTTGTTAATGATATTGTTTGTATTGTTGACTCCCTTGCCGGGATGTTGTGATTTATGGTTCATATTGTTGATTTTCCTTGCCACTGTTGTTTTTGATATTGTTTGGGCGAGGAAGAGTGTAAAGCACGAAGGGTGATGCCGTGTATTTATTTATTCATTTATGGTGAGGATGAGAGTGTAAAAGCACGAAGGGTGATGCCGTGACATGTTATGATATTAAAGCACGAAGGATAATGCCGTGTCGTTTCTATTTATTTATTGTAAGGATGAGAGTAAAAGCACGAAGGGTGATGCCGTGCACATGTTTTGGTGAGGATGAGAGTAAAAGCACGAAGGGTGATGTCGTGCACTTGTCTTTGTATTTTATTCCGTTGTTTTAAATTTGGATATTCCTACTGATCTCTTACTGCATTTATTGACAAGATTTGATATTCCTCCCATACTGCATGGCAATTTCTGGGTGACGGACTGAGTTCCAGTAGATAAACCTTGAGGAGATTTTGATCAAGAGATTTTTTTGAAAAGTATTATTGAAAGAGTAATGGTTTCGAAGGGGATTTTGTCTGAAGAATTTTATTTCGAAAGTATACATGAAAAGCATTTGTCTTGCAGAAAATGATATTTGGTAGTCATTTACTGGGAAGATATATTTGAAAATTACATATTTTGAAAGAAACTATTTTCTGAGTATTCCTCTTTATTAAAGGTACATATATATACACATTTAGAGAAAGTATGTTTCAAAGGAGATCTTTCTTTACTAAAATGATTATACCTTCATAGTTTTCAATATGAACTGCTATATTTAAAGGGTTCCATGAGTTTATTGATTTTTGTGGCTAAGGTCTGATGTGAATAAACTGATGCAGAGTCGAGTTACTAGTGTTTTCTATGTGTTGTGATTTTCCTCCGTGTTGGCTTGTTTTGCTGTCCATCTTTCTGTGTATTTTATTTTGTTCCGTTGGTTAATCTATGTAATTTCCTTCTGTATTATATTGTCATTGTTGTAAATTATTCCGTGAAGTCTTACAGCTTGTTTGGATGGTTGTTTCACGTCGTTTCATAATGTATCATATCGTATTGTATTGTAATGTACTGTATCGTTTGATGAATACAATATTTGGATAATTGTATCGTTTGCCGTTGTTTCATGGTATCATGCACCAACAATATGAAGAATAAATTTTGCAATATTATAAAGAAAAATTATGATACAAAATATATAAAAAGGTAGAGTAAATAATAAAATAATATTATTTAATAATAGTGAAGGGTGAGATGAAATAAAAAGACAAGATAACGACGCAACCACACCAAATCGGTCGTTACATAAAGTGGCACATTTCGTCGTTACGTAACGATGAATTTAACGATACGATACAATAAAATTTAAGTAACAACCAAAACAAACATCGTATTTAAAGTAACAATGCGATTCAATACAATGGGTAACGACCATCCAAACAAGTTGTTAGATAGATGTAGTGTTCGGTTATTTCTGTATTCATGCCAGTTTATTTTGTTAGACCAGTGGTGTCTTGACTAGTCCTCGTCACTACTCCATCGAGGTTAGTCTTGATACTTACTGGGCACCGTTGTGGTGTGCTCATACTACACTTCTGCACATTTTTGTGTGCAGATCCAGGTATGTACATTGTTAGTAGTTGCGCGGATGATTGCCGAGGGGACTCAAGGCAACCTGTTGCTGCGTTCGCAGGCTTCAGAGTCACCTCTGTTTCTACTCAACTGTTGTATTTATTTCCAAACAATTGTATTTAGAAGTTGTAGAAGATTCGTAGAGCTTATGACTTGTATTACCGATTTTGGGAAAAGTTGTAAATTATGTCAAGATTCTATATCCAGACTGTTAGTTTTTCTTTTAATATTGTTATTATTTTGTAAATATTAGGTTTACCTAGTCCCTAAGACTAGGTGCCATCACGATACCCAACGGAGGAAAATTGGGTGGTGACAACTGTACATGCGCATTAGTATCCAACTGTTTTAATAATTAGAGAATGCAATATTCAGCTATCTATAAGGAAATTTTACTGAAGAGAGATTTCAGTTTATGATTCTGACATAAAACCTCTACGATAGAATGCGCATGTAAAGACTTCCTGTTGTTGCAAGCCGCAAACACACAAATAAATTATAGTGTAAAAATTAAATTTTGTGGTAATTAGTTACAAGTCATGACTAACTTTCACATAAAAAAAATAAAACAATTTGTGCATTATATTATTAACTCCAAAAAAGAAATTCGACAAAATTAAGAACCAGTAAGTATTATCCATTATATTTCACTGGATGAACCATTAAAATAGTGAAAATAAGTTTTGCTAAACATTAAAGCTACTTTAGATATAACAATACGGTAGTGTTCTAATCAGATATATATGGAACACAAATGTTAGGAATTATTTTCCTATTTAAGCGTAAATAAAATTTGAAGCAACGTATCAACATATATGCAAATTAAGGAGTTGGTTTGATTATGATATTGTCATATTTGCATAAGTGTAAACTCAGAGCTAGACATGAATTAGCCAACATACGCTGACATAAAAATTTAGAAGTAAAACTTACTGGACCAAAAAGATTGACCAACTCTGATATAAACCCTTGCTATTATATATAAAGAAAAATAAAAATAAAGTTACCTTGCCGTCAAAATGGTATGGCCAAAGCCGTGGAAATTAAAGAACACCTACCATATAATCTTGAAATAGAAGATCATGAAATAAGCAATTCGTGTTGATAACGTGTTAAGAAACTGTGATGACCCAAAAGGTCATCCTAAGTAATTCTAGCTAAATCTGTGTTCCGAGTCCCTGAAAGCCTCCGTTAATCACACCTCGATATGCGTGCGCAGCCCGGGCGTGTAATCGGGAAGCTTTTATGCGAAAATTTGATAAAAATGGAATTTTTAGAATAATTAAATGAATAAAGTTGACTTTAGTCAACATTTTTGGTAAACGGACCCGGACCCGTGATGTGACGGTCCCGGAGGGTCCGTAGGAAAATATGGGACTTGGGCGTATGCCCATAATCGAATTCCGAGGTCCCAAGCCCGAGAAATGAATTTTTAAAGAAAATTATTTTCTGAAAATAATAAAGGTTTTTGAAAATAAACTATTATGTGAAAACCGTGTTACCAGGACCGTATTATGGTTCCGGAGCCCGGAACAGGTTTAATATATGTTATGTGACTTATCTGCGAAATTTGGTGTAAAACGGACTTGAAATGACATGTTTCTGATCAAAATTGGAAAAGTTAAGCTTTATGAAGTTTTAAGAAAATTCTGTGAGTTTTAAGGTTTAATTCCTTGTTTTTAATAATATTTTGGTGATTTAAAAGCTTGAATAAGTCCGTAGGATATTTTGGGAGTCGTGTATGTTTTTGGTTTTGAGACCCGAGGGCTCGGGTAGCTAACGGGGTGTGAAAAGAAGGAAAAACCTGGTGTTCTTGGCCTGTTTCTGATGTCTGGTGTAATACCCTTCGCGAACGCGGCCAAGGGCTCGCGAACGCGAAGGGTAAATAGTGTGGCTTGGGCTTTTTTTCTACGCAAATGCAGGGGTACGGTCGCGAACACGGAGCTATAGGGGTACTCCTCTACGCGAACGCGACGCCCCTCTCGCAAACGCGTAGTGTTATAGGGTGGGGTCTGGGGTCAGGTAGGTTTGTTCTTCGCGAACGCGGACAGTGTCTCGCGAACGCGGCCCTGGCTCCGCGAACGCATAGGTTCCAGCTGTCAACCCTTCGCGAACGCGA
>ML295278.1:0-71458 GCA_005239495.1 Nicotiana undulata
TGATGAATACTTATGGTGACTTGGTGATTTACTGTTTTTGTGAATTGGTGTATCTGTGCTGTGCGTTTCGTATTTTCTAAGACTGCGATTTATTTTCATTACTACTGAGTTGGCGTACTCATCATTACTCCATGTGCCTCTGTGCACAGATCCAGGTACCGGCTCGGAGCAGTAGCTATCTCTGTTCGTTAGCTGCAGTTTTACGGGATTTCGAGGTAGCTGCCCAGCGTCCACAACTTCTCCATTTCCCTTCCTTATTTAGTTTTTGACATTTCATTCCTAGACTTTATTTAAGACATTAGTAGAGTTGGTTTTATTTCGTAGATGCTCGTGACCATGTTGATTCCAATCTTGGGAGATTTTGTTTAGAGTTGTTTAGACTATTTTTGGGGGCGCTAAGACTTAAACAATTTATTTTATGCTTGTTTGCTGTTATTATTGAATTGCGAATTATTTTTAATAGAACAAATACGTAGTAATGTGATGGTTGGCTAGCCTAGTTTCACGATATGCGCCATCACGGTCTGTTGGGATTTGGGGTCGTGACATAGACCATTAGAATTGTGTGTGTATATTTACTTGATTAACCACAATAATATGATTGCTGATTATCCCTTTTTAGAGGAAAATTAAATGCATGATCCAGCACGTATTTTGCCTATTTAAGTGGATTAAATATTTTACTTTATTATTTATATATTTTTTCATAATCCAAAATATTCTTCACCAAACAGTAAGTCCCTACGCCACTATCGCGAATAGGGCTTTTTGTTGATATACTCGTGCATCGATGCTTGGAACTAGGATTTGAAGTTTATAAGTTTACGATTTTTATCTGTTTAAGTTATTAGATCTTATTAGTCATATTAATAATTTGTACATATTTAATAATATTTTTAAAGACAACAACAAGGTTTGACTACAGAACCCATAACTCAGTGTGTTCGCTCCGCCCCTGACTTGATCTAAATTTCTTGATTGAGCCTTTGGTTCTGATATGAACTGGATCCTCTTAGCCCAAATATTAAATAGAAAGCTCTTAACTTTTTCAAGTCGAAGTGAAAATCGAAATTAAGGAAGTTGCTTCTAGTAATTCCTTCTCGATTACTATATTCTGCTTGCTAAGGTATATAACCTATACGACTTAGGGATGGCAATTGGGGCGGGGCAGGGCAGGGCAACCTTTGACCCATTAAGATTTTGACCCGCACTGTCCTGTCCCGTTTAGTCTTGTTCTAAAATTTTGCCCTGCTCTGCCCTGCTCTATTAAGCCCTGCCCCGCCCTGTCCCGTTTAGACATTTTTTCTATTTTTTTTTCATTTCCTAGTAAATACTTTGTCTTACCCATTTTCTTGAAAAGTCTACTATCCTTTAAAGGTATTATCCCAAATTTGTGCCTGTGACATTCTCTAGCTACTTCAATATCAATTTATGAGGGAAAAGAAGACATGGACAATAAAGTAAGCAAGGGGCTGACCTACAACCAACCTGCCCCATTAAAAATTTTCAAAAATGCAGTTTTGCCCTGCCCTGCCCCGCCCTGCCCCATTTACATATTTCCCTGCCCTGCTCTGTTTACTGTCTGCCCTGCCCCGCCCCGCCCTAATTGTCATCCCTAATACGACTACAAACATCTTTTCAATCTAGCTAACTTGTTTGTTTTTTTTCGTTTATATTCTCAACTCTGTATATGTGAGTTTGTTCACATTGCGGTCCCAAGCTCGAATGAGAGGAGAATTATGGTACACGGCAGGCAACGTACAATTCGACAACTTATGATGAATCCTCTATAAAAGAAACATTGACATTGAGAATTCATATATCTCGACTTGCTTGGGATTGAGACGGAGTTTTTATTATTGTTGTTGTTATTGTATCTCCTTATTCGAATAGATAATAAGTGTTGTCCCTTTTTGCTCCACTAGCAAAACTTCAAGTTTAACAATTGTTATACCTCGCGGACAACACTTTTAATTTTTTATCTGCCCATGAGGCAAGCGGCGGTCATAAGTTAAAGACCGTCCCATAAAGTATCATATTTTTTGCAATTTTTACGCTTAAAGAAGTCTGGACACAAGTCCTTATTGGGCCTAGGCTGGATGCAACATAATACAGAGGAAAAATTTACATAGAATACCACATTTTTAAGATTTATTTAAATAACTTACAATCACTTTTTGGAAATTACATATGATACAACTTATTTTAAAATCACACCTTTTTTATTAAATTATATTTATCTTTTCATCCCTAATATCTCTCTTAAAACTTATTTATTGAATCTTAAAAAGGGAAAATACCAATTAAAGCATATCACTACATTAAATTTAAAACCATATTTTCTCTCTCATCAAAATATTATGCCACAAGTCTCTCCTAGGTGAAATTCTGAAACTTCTTTGCGTTTCTAATTGTTGGAATTATTCGTATCACCCAACTTGTCTTCTCCCCACAATACTATATATATATACACCTTATATTATTATGTATTATATATATACATATACATGTGTGTGTATAGCTATTATATATACTGTATATTATATATAATAACAATAGATACCTTATATATATATATATATATATATATATATATATATATATATATATATATATAATATTTTTCCTAATAATCAATAATTGAATATTTTTTATGAGCTAATTATGGGATATGTATCAAAATGGACTTCCCCTTTATTAGGAACGTTACCTTTTTTTTAAAATTCTCCTTTATTAGGAAAGTTGCCTTTTTTTAGAGTATAAGTTTTATATATTTGTTGTAGAATATGTTATTATATTATAAGTTGTAGATTATGGAATCCTTTCAGAATTCATAGGTAATTATGAAAATCTCCCATATAGGGATCGATTCGGGCCCCAAACGTGGGCCAGCCCATCTAGTGCAAGCCCATTAAAAGAAGGAATCCAGGCTAATCCTTATTTTTTTGTCGGGGCATTTGTATTTATACCCGCTTTTTGTATCATGTTTTAATTTATATTCGCTTTGTAAAAAAAATTGTAAGCGTACCCACTTTTCGCATAAACTTCAGGCATACTGAAGTAGCAAAGGCAATCACAAAAACTTCAGCATTCTAGGAGTCGGGCCTGAAGTTGTTTGTAATTGCTGAACTTAAGCATTCTACTAGCTGAAGTTTTGTTCTCAATTTGCTGTACTTAAGCATGTTTTAGCTCAAATTTTGTCCTGGATTTAATAGTTTTTCGTAAAGTTTTTTCAAAAACTTCAACATAAGATGCTGAAGTTATTTAGTTCATTTGTAAAAATTTCAGCACTAAATAAGCTGAAGTTTGTCCTGGATTCATTAGTTTTGTCATAAAGCTTTTCAAAAACATCAACAGAAACTGCTGAAGTTATTTAGTTCATTTGTAAAAACTTCAGCACTAAATAAGCTGAAGTTTCAACCTGGATTCATTAGTTTTGTCAAGCTTTTTCAAAAACTTCAACAGAAGATGCTGAAGTTATTTAGTTCTTTTGTAAAAGCTTCAGCACTAAATAAGCCGAAGTTTAGTTTTGTCATAAAGCTTTTTCAAAAACTTCAGCAGAAGATGCTGAAGTTATTTAGTTCATTTTTAAAAATTTCAGCACTAAATAAGCTAAAGTTTGCACAGGTAGCAGGAAGAAGGAGGCGCTTGAAGTTGTAAAAATTAGGGTATCGGTTAAATAATTTTAAAAATATGGGTATAGGTTAAATGAGGACGATCAAATAGGACGCCCCGCGCAATTTTTACCTTTTTGTCATCTAATTGGGCCAACGTGATCTTGGGCTTATTCAACTCAATTGAAACAAAAACTAATGTTATATTCTTAAAGAGTGAAATTCAAATATAGCCATATTTATAAGTAGTAAACGAAAAAAAAGCCACATTTTCAAAAGTAATCAAAATTTAATCACTTTTCATGTAAAAATAAATCTGAACGAAGACACTGTTTAAAATCCGGAAAATATTCCAGCATAATATATTGGAGTTCCAGTATAATATACTGGTCCAACATAATATGCTGTAAGTTCATACACAGGTGCTCCAATTTCTAGTATATTTTGCTTGAACTTTTCGTGTGTTGGAGTTCCAGCATAATATGCTGAAAATTCATACACAAGTGCACTAATCTCCAGTATACGATGCTGGAACTTTCCGTGTTGCAACAAACTAGTGGCTATTTTTTGATGACTTTATAAACACTGGCTATTATTCAATTACTAGTCCGAAACTGGTTATTTTGTGCTATTTTTACGTTCTTAAATAATTTTAAATAGAATCAGTTGTGTAAAATCTATGGAATAGACGGAGTATGAATTATTGAATTGGATTTTTTAAATTTTTAAAAGAATGACTTCTCAAAGCTATTCATAATCTATATTTACGAGCTTGTCATCGTACTTGTATATTGCAAATGTGAAATAAGAGAATCTATCTTGCAACATAAAAGCAAAAAATTAAAAATAAAAAAATAAAAGAGTTTCCATTAAAATAAGAAAATAATATTATAGATAACGAGGCCGTATCAAATATCTTAATAGTTAAACGTATAGAGTTTAAATTTTGAATCTGTCTTTTACTCATATATCAATACTGTATTTGAAGTGATACTCCAAAATATTTGTCTATTGTTTTCATAGTATAAATGTCTATTTTTTTTAGGGAAACTGTTCGAATTTTATCTTAATATTATTTGCAATTGCTCGATTTTATCCCACATTAGACTTTTTATTCATCTACAGCATTTTCATATTTATCCCTCAATTTTTGATTGTGGGACCTTTTTTTTTTCTTACGAAAGGCCAAAATTAATTAAAAGTTTAATGGATATACATGGAAGTTTAATGCACATAACTTACCCTAATGCAGGTATTAATAACTTTTTTCACGACTTGAATATGTAACTTTATAGGTCACACTAAAATTATTACACCGTCATTATATATAATTTAAATCATATTCATATATTCTTTGAATAGAATTTAATGAGTTTTTCAAGAGTATCATTTTCGAATATAAGAAGAAAGAGAAGCAAGATAAGAAATGAACTTTAAACATAACTCAACTCCAAAATTTAACTTATAAAATAAAATTACGTAAAAGCTTGTAAGGGGTGCAAATAAATCCATCTTACATCGATGTGGAACTTTAACAACCCCCTCCCCGCCATGCTTAAGACTGAACATGTAAAGCGTGGACAATATAACATTGAGCCTCAAAGACTTACGGTTAAAAGCGAAGGAATCTTTACCATTTCATCACAATAATTCTTGATGGTCTCTATGTAATATAAAAGGGTAGCTCGGTGCACAGAGTATTCCGTATTCACGCAGGGTTCGTAAAAGGACCGCACCCTAAAGGGTATATGTTGTACTATAGACATTTATCCTAATGCAAGCACTAATAACTACTTCCACGGTTCGAACCCCTGACCTATAGATCATACGAAGACAATTTTACTATTGCTCCAATGCTCACCTTCGGCCGCTATGTTATTTTAATTCCATATTAATCTAAGGGATCTTTTAATTTTGTAGGAAGTATTAGAAAAAATAATGCAAGCATTAGCTCTATGCATTACTAATACCTTGTTTGATAAATTTTTCAATCTATGTATAATTAATACTCGTATTAGTTATGTATCATACTTGTTGTTATCATATGTATAAGTAATGCATAGAAAATCATGACATTAGTAAATACATAGAAAATAGCCTCTTTAATTAAGGTGTTACCTTTTTAAATTGTGATTATTTGGTTACTGGATTTCCTAATAGACGAGTAGAATTGTGTAGGTATATTTTGTTAGAGATTTTTTTTTCAAGTTTAAAGGAAGTAAATACATGATCCAGCATGTATTTCATCTATTTTAAGTGTGATCAAATATTTTACTTTGTTATTCCTTACATCTTATAATCTCCAAAATATTCTTCACCAAACAAAATGTCTCAACGTCACTATCGAAGCTAAGCTTTTGACAGACCGACCCAGATTTGGATTTTTATAGGTTCGCAATTTTAATATGTTTAAGTTACTGAGTTTTAAATTAACAATTTATACGTATTGAATGAATTTTGTAGGGATAAACTATAAATAGAAAAAATAAAAATAGTGAATAATGTAAATAGAATTGACATGGCATAATCTGATTGTTGCGTGTAATTCACTAATTTCGTTGAAATTGGTGGCGGTTTCACAATGTTGTATTTATTTCACTTCAAACAAATTTAGGGGGGTCATAGGAACCCCGTAAATTTTAAGGATGCAACTAGCAAAGTAAGACAACCCAGAGAGATAGTTATGTATTACCAATACAAATACACTTCTTTTCAATCTAACTAACTCCTCTTTTTATTTATTTATGCCTTTTACATTCTCAACTATGCATATATGAGTTTGTTCAACATTGTGGTCACAAGCTCGAATGAGAGGAGAGTTGTGGTACACTGGCAGATAACATAAAATTACATAATTTATGATGAATCCTCTACAAAAGAAACATAGACATTGATAATCCATATATCTTAACTTGTTTGGAATTGAGACGGAGTTACTACTGTTATTGTTGTTATTATTGTTGTTTCATCTCCTTATTTGAATAGATAATAAGTGTTGTCCCCCCTTGCTCCTTAGGTAGAACTTCAAGTTTAACAAGTGCTACACTTCGCGAACAATACTTTTAATTTTTTACCTTTGTTCCGCCCAAGGGGCAAGCAACGGTTAAAAGTTAAAGACCGCCCCATAAAGTGTCATATTTTTGTAATTTTTAGCTTAGAGAAGTCTGGACACAAGTCCTTGTTGGGCCTAGGTTGGATGCAAAATGGAGGGGTGAAATTCAAAAATAGTCAGATTAACAAGTGGTAATAAAAAAAAAATGCCACAATTTCATAAGTCATCGAAATTTAGCCACTTTTCATGTAAAGATAAATCTGAACGAAAACACTGTTCAAAATCCGAAAAATATTTCATCATAATATATTGGAGTTCTAGTATAATATACTGGAGTTCCAGCATAGTATACTGGACTTTCAGCATAATATATTGGAGTTCCAGTATTATATACTAAACTTCCAATATGATATACTGAAGTTTAAGAATAATATATTGGTCCAACATAATATGTTGGAAGTTCATATACAAGTGTTCCAATCTTCAGTATATTATGCTGGAACTTTCGATGTGTTGGAGCTTCAACATAATATGCTGGAAGTTCATACACAAGTGCACCAATCTCCAGTATATTATGCTGGAACTTTCGATGTGTTGGAGCTTCAACATAATATGCTGGAAGTTCATACACAGGTGCACCAATCTCCAGTATATTATGCTGGAACTTTCGATGTGTTGGAGCTTCAACATAATATGCTGGAAGTTCATACACAGGTGCACCAATCTCCAGTATATTATGCTGGAACTTTCCGTGTCGCAGCAAATACTGACTATTTTTTAATAGCTTTGCAAACGCTCGCTATTTTTCAATAATACTCCAAAAATTGTCTTGCCCGTGTTATTTTCACAAAATAGAGAGAGAGAGAGAGATCCAGCCTGCTAACGTGGGCCAGCCCATCTAGCGCAAGCCCATTAAAAGAAGGAATCCGGGCCAATCATGATCCTCTTGTCATCTAATTGGGCCAGCGTGATCTTAGGCTTATTTAGCCCAATTGAAACAAAAACTGATGTTATATTCTTAAATAATTTTAAATAAATAATCAGTAGTGTAAAATCTATGCAATGGACAGAGTATGAATTTTTGAATTGGATTTCTCAAATCTGTAAAACAAAGACTTCTCAAAGCTATTCATAATCTATATTTACTAGCTTGTCATCGTACTAGTATATTGCAAGTGTGAAATAAAAGAATCTATCTTACAACATAAAAGCAAAATGAAAAAAAAAATAGAGTTTCCATTAAAATAAGCAAATAATATTGTAGACAATAAATTTGCGTCTGAGAAAATAAAATCAGGATCGCAAAATATCGCAACAATCGTAGTATTTGATTTAAGATAATATGAGTGTACAATCTTTATGAATCCTCTCTGTTCTTCTTTTCAATAGTAAATAAATTCAAAGGCCTTTGAGCTTGATCTTGAATCTATATTTGTTTCCACGAACGATGATCTTGAATTCAACTAGCACGAACTTTGATTTGAACTCGTGCTCTTTGAACCTTGATTTGTTTTTCGTTCTTGAGCTTGAACTTGATTTCTTGAACTTGAACTTGATTGCTTGAAGCTTGAAACTTGTAGAGAAATTTGCGGCGTTTGATCCACGAGCTCTCTCTTGCTTCTTGTTATAACTTCTGGTGTCTGTTCTAAGTTATGAAGACCCTTATTTATAGTTGTGGAAGGGAGGAGTTGTGATAAGAACAAACTCTTTCCGACCAATCAAATTGAAGTGTGACATGACTGCATTTGATTGGCCAGAACATGTCACTTGCACACGTGGCGTGATTTCATTGGCCTTTAGGTGTGACTTGGCATGCCTTGTTATTTTGACACGTGGCACGATCCTATTGGCTCTTCCCCTTGACTTGGCGTGCCACGTCATTTCACGTGTGGCACCAAACTGGGCCTCTAGGAAGATGATATATTGGGCCTAATAAAGTTGGCTCATCATTTGTAGCCCAATTATATTGGACTTATATAATTAATCCAATTATATTAGCTCATAATATTTATTTGGACTAGTATATTTAAAATATAGTCCAAATTATTTATTGAATCCAATAAATTTTTATATGCCCCTACTTCAAGACGTGACAATGTTTAAACTTTTCATTTCGAGACTAGGCTTGAAGTACCGCCAAGATATTTTATTGCTCCTTCTTGACCTTAGTCTTCCTCCTTTTCTTAAGCACTAAAATCGAAAATGAGTTTCAAATAGCAAGCAATTCCATTTAAACTTGATTCTGCAAGACATTAAAGTGGAACATTGGTTAAGACCTTTAGTAAGGTGCCTTGAGAAAGCTATATAAACACCACATTCCATGTCTAATGAGCATCAATCGATTTTTTGTCATCTTCAAGCAGCTATTGAGTTCATGTTTTGACGACTTGAAAGTGCTTGTATTTAAGGTAATTTCTTTTATCTTCTTTTGCGTTTTCTTCCTTTATTATTATTTTTCTAGGTCAAACAAGAATGGTTTGTTCTTGTTTAACGAGATGATCCACATATGAAGAAGACAATTTTGGGGTGTGAGGGGATGCGTACTCATCCTTGCCCGAATATCGGAGAGATTACTCTCATGGCCCAACTACCGAAGAGATTACTCTCAATGTGGCTTGACTACCGGAGAGATTACTCTCAATGTGGCGCGACTATCAAAGAGATTACTCTCAAAATGACACAACTATCGGAGAGATTACTCTCAATGTGGCCCAACTACTGGAGATATTACTCTCAAAATGACCCAACTATCGGAGAGATTACTCTCAATGTGGCCTTATACTAGAGAGATTACTCATAACATGGCTCGACTACCGGAGAGATTACTCTCAAAATGACCCGACTACCGGAGATATTACTCTCAATGTGTCTCGACTACCAGAGAGATTACTCTCAATGTGGCTCGACTACCAGTGAGATTACTCTCAAAATGACCCGACTATCGGAGAGATTACTCTCAAAATGACCAGAATATCGGAGAGATTACTCTCAATGTGGCTCGACTACCGAAGAGATTACTCTCAAAGTGACCCGACTATCGGAGAGGCCAACTTAAGGTGCAAAGGGACTCATATGTCCACCTTAAGATTGGAAAGTTATAATTCCTTTTAAGGACAAACCCACGAAGAGGCCAATTTAAGGTGCAAAGGGACTCATATGTCCACCTTAAGATTGAAAAATTATAAAGTTTCAACTCGAAGATGACATCGACTTGATGACATTGACTTGAGAACTTGGAAAACTTTGAAGATTTGGCGGACTTTGCCGACTTCAACTCGAATATTTGGAGGGCTTAAACAATTTAACTTTAAAATCGGCGAATTTGAAGACTGAAACTTGAAGACCGGAGGACTTGTAGACTTCAACTTGGAGACTCGGAGGGCTTAAATATTTCAACTTGAAGAGTGGCGAACGTGAAGACTTCAACTTGAAGACCGACGGACTTGAAGAGTTCAACTTGGAGGCTTCCACGACTTAAATATTCCAGCTTCTCTTTTGCTTTACATTGTCCGACTTTTATCTTAATCGCATAATTATCAGCTTTACGCGCTTGTAACGAAAGATTCATATCTTTTCGTGGGAGAGTTAAAATAATGAACCATTTGATTTCTTAAAAATTAGATTCCACCACGTAGAAAATTTAAGATATGCGCAGTCTCACCATAAAAATCATATCTTGGTGTAGAAAAGTCAAAATTATGAACAGTTAAATTTCTTGGAACTAGACTTCAAAATCTAAGACATATCCAAAATTTGGAATCAAACACTTTGAGAATCATCCCAGATATTATTTTGAACCTAAATTTAAGTTCTGACACGTTGATAGTTTCAGATTTGCGCAGTTTCACCAAAATATTTATATCTTGGTGTAGAAATGTTGAAATCCGTTTGATTTTATGGAGACTAGACTTGAATATCTAAAATATATCAAAAATTTGGAATCAAACAGTTTTAGAATCGTCCCATATAATATTTTGAAGCTAACTTTAAATTCTGACACGTTGACAATTTCAGATTTGCGAGTTTCACCAAAAATATTATATCTTGGTGTAGAAACGTCGAAATTACAAACCGTTTGATCTAGTGGAACCTTCACCTCCAAATCTATAACATATCCGAAATTAAAGATGTAATTCCTTAAAGACACATTCAGATAATATTTTGAAGTCAATACTAAATTCCGACACACCGACAACTTTAGATTTGCGCGACTTCGCCAAAAGTTTTGTATCTTTAAGTAGGAACATAGAAATCACCAACCACTTGATTTATTGGAAACTAAACTTCAAAATAAACATATCCAACATGTAAAATTTAATGCCTTAAGGATAGTTTCAGATGATAGTTTGAATTCAACTTCGTTTTCTGATATGCCGACAGTTCCAAATTAGCGCGACTTCACCAAAAATTTTGTATCTTGGTGTGGAAGGCTCGAGATTGTAAGACCTTTTTCATTGTAAGAAATTGAAATTCAAGAGATTTATTCTCGCTAAATATTTGGGGTTCAAGTCTCATTTAATTTGAAACGTCGTGAAAACAAACCAAAAAAAAACTTGAAGCTTTGGAGAACGTGAAGGCATAACGGATCCCCCGACTTCAATGCAAATGCTTGGCAGTCCCCCTAAAAGATATTAATCATTTCATTGTAGACACCAATTTACCGTCGCAGCATGCCCCTTTAAATCAAATGGGATCCAAAGTTTAACAGAAGAATGGTACCTCAGATCGATTTTCAAATGCTGATTAAATGAATTACATTCCACTGTACTTCATTCGGACATCGATTGGAGGATTATGTATCTTTTGAACTTATGCGACTAAACTCAGAATGATACTTTAAGCTGCTTACGTACCTCAGTGAAGAGCATCAAGTCATACCGTAGTTCAGAATGAGTAATTTTTTATTTTATTTTTTTTATGTCCTAACTTTTGCCTAGGCCGCCTCTTTCGAGATTTTCAACCTAGCGGACTCTTTTTTTTTATATATATATGTCCTAACTTTTTTCTAGGCCTCCTCTTTCGAGATTTTCAACCTAGCGGACCTTTTTTGTGGGTCGTACATAGTTTAGACTCATGTGGTCCATGAGTGTAGGAACATGCAGTTTAGGCTCATGCGTCAAGGAGCGTTGCAACTTCAAGGATAATACTTCTTCAAAAACTTGCCATTGATAGGGCCGATTCTCATGCCATCTGCATCAACCAGCTTGTAATCCCCACTTAAGCTTCTTGTACGACATATGGCCCATCCCATTTTGAAGTGAACTTCCCTACAGGTTTATGAGAATTAATAATGGGTCTTCTTATGGCAAGGACTTGATCTCCTACCTGAAAGGGTCTTGGGCGAACTCTTTTATTGAAGGCGCGAGACAATCTAGCTTGATAACATTCAAGACTCTGTTGAGCTTCCAACCTTTTCTCATCAAGAGCCTCCAACTCTGCTAATTGAAGTCGAGCGTTTTCTTCATCAGTGATTCCTTCTTGAATAGCTAATCGTAGTGAAGGTATTTGATGCTCGAGTGGCAAGATGGCTTCAACTCCATAAACAAGTGCATAAGGGGTCGCTTGTGTTGGCGTGCGGTAAGTCATTCTATATGGACATAGAGCTTCTTCCATACGATCATTCCAATCTCGTTGGATTTGGAGACGACTTTTTTAGCAAGTTGCATAGAGTTTTGTTGAATGCCTCAACTAGACCATTGGCGGCAGCGTTGTACAATGAAGAGTTATGTTGCTTGAAGCCAAAGAGATCACAAATCTTGTTCATCAACCTATTATCGAATGGCTTTTCGTTATTCGTTATTATGTAATGAGGAATGCCAAAGCGATAGATTATGTTTACTCTGATGAAACTTGCAACATTTTCCTTCTTTACCTCTTTAAGAGCAACAACTTCAGCCCATTTTGAGAAGTAGTCAGTTGCAGCCAAGATGTATAGGTGCTCACCAGAGGACTTTAGCAGTGGTCCAACAACATCCAATCCCCAAGCGTCAAACGGCCAGGATGCAACAGTCGGGTGCAACACTTCAGGAGGTTGATGAATAAAATTTGCATGGAATTGACAAGCCTTGCATCTTCGAGCGTAGTCCAAGCAATATTTTACCATCGTTGGCCAATAATATCCAATCCTTTTTATATGGAAGTGGAGCTTTGGTCCAAACTGGTGTGACCCACATACCCCAGAATGTGCCTTTTGCAAAGCTTGGAGTGCTTCTTCTTCCCCTAAGCATCGCAAGAGTACTCCCTCGAACGACCTTCTGTATAGAGTATCCTTGTAGGAAAGGAAGCGAGGTGCACGACGACGAATTTCAGTCCTTCTCCTCGGATTTTCTAGAAGTATCCCATAGCATAAGTAGTCGATAATGGGTTGTCGCCATTCTTCTTTCTCAAATTCAGAAATAGCGACAAGATGCTTGAGTTCATTTTCTTCACCTTCAACCTCATTTGGCGGTGTTACTACCCATTTTTGGCAGACAAGTAACTTGTGCTTGATCAGGCAGGGTTAACGATGAAGCTAGGGCAGCTAAAGCATAACCATTCTTATTTTCTTTTCTTGGCACATGCTGAATAGTCACATCACTGAGCCACACCATTAATTTTTTAGCGTAATCACGATATGGGGGTAATTCAGGCTTCTTGACCTCGTAATTACGTAAAAGCTTATTGACCACTAATTGGGAATCACCAAAGACTTGTAATTGCAATTGCTTTATATCAACGGCCATTTCAGGCCCAAGTAATGCTTGATACTCTGCAAGATTTTTGGAACAGAGTTGTGTCAAGGTGAAAGAGTAGGGCAATACTTCACCTTGGGAAGTGGAAAATACTACACCAGCACCAGCTTCCCCATGGTGCGCAGCACCATCAAGGTACATCTTCCATGGAGATTGAACTTCAACGACCATTGCGTCCTCATCAGGTAGTTCATCAGTTAGCTCCAAGTCATCAAGTATCGGATGATCTGCCAAGAAGTCGGCCAATGCTTGTCCTTTTACAACATTTTGAGGGATGTACAAAGTCTCTAATTGTTGAAATTGGAGGTACCATCTTGCTAGTCGATCACTAAGAACAGGTTTTGACATCACGAACTTGATGGGATTTGCTTTGGAAACAAGACAAACAACATAAGCTTGAAAGTAGTGTTTCAACTTTTGAATTGAGAAGACTAGCGCCAAACACAACTTTTCAATTGGCGAATAATTCATCTCGTTTGGTGTCATCATCCTACTCAAGTAGTAAAGAGAGTTTTCTTTCCCCTCACTATTTTCTTGGGCCAACAGTGCTCCGACAGACCTTTCTTGGCGCTGCAATGTATAGTATCAATGGCTTTCCAGGTATAGGAGCTGCTAAAACTGGAGGCTTCATCAAGTAGGTTTTGATACTTTCAAAGGCATTGCTACAAGCTTGGTCCCACTTGAAAGGAACACCTTTCTTCATGAAGCGAATAAATGGTTGGCACCTTCCAGCTAGGTTTGAGATGAATCTTCTAAGGTATGCTAGCTTTCCTTGCAGACTTTTCAATTCATGAATATCCCGAGGCTCAGGCATTTTCAAATTGGCATCCACTTTGGTTTGATCAATTTCAATCCCCCGATGTCGGACAATAAAACCAAGGAACTTTCCAGAAGTAACTCCAAAGGCACATTTCAATGGATTCATCCTAAGTTGGTACCTCCGGAGCAACTCAAATACCATTTTCAAGTCTTTCAAGTGGTCGCCCTTCTCTCTTTATTTTACCACCAAGTCGTCAACATAGCATTCGATATTCTTATGGAGAAGATCGTCGAAAATATTCTACATAGCCCTTTGGTAAGTAGCACTATCATTCTTCAAGACAAAAGGCATTACCTTGTAGCAATAAATACCCTTTGGGGTACGGAATGCAGTGAGCTCTTCATCTTTTGATGCCATGCAAATTTGGTTATAGCCGGACGAACCGTCCATGAAATACATTGCTTCGTAACCAGTAGTAGCATCGATCATCAGCTATGGAATAGGAAGAGGGAATTCATCTTTGGGACTCGCGTTGTTGAGATCCTTTGTTAACTTCGGTTTCAATAAGGGGAACCAAGTTCGGCCTAAATCGCCTTTGAGGACGAGCGCCATTCTTGACCGCAAGGTGATGGACTGCCACTTTAGGATCCAAGCCAGCATCTCTTTGTAGCTCCAAGCAAAGACATCATGTACTCCTTGAGTAACTCAATATAAGTGCTTTCTTCATCAACTTCTAATAAAGCACTTAGGTAGGTAGGTCATGGTTCCTCATCAGTGCCAAGGTTAACTTCTTTTAAGGCATCAACTGTAGTCTTCACTCCTTCTTCAAGTTCCGGCGGAGCATCTTTTGCATCTTCGTCTTCTCGAGGGTCCCCATCGTTGAAGGATATGTGATAACATGGTGAAACATCCTCCAATTCTGCATTATCCTCTATTAGAGATAAAACACCATGCTCGCTTTGTGTAGTAACATGATACGAAAAACCCACACTTTCTTCGTCTTCATCACGTTCTTTAGTGTAGACCACGGTGTATGGCTTCATCTTCAGTACTTCATCACACGAAACCTTGACTTTTGCTTGTTTCTTCATTCTAGAAGGAACAAAACTTTGGAAATCTTTAGAGATCTTCTGAATTTTGGGCGAAGCGGGTGTTATTGTATTTCGATAATACTCTCGAACTTATTCCCCTTCTTTAATGGACCCAATCTCTCAAATACGGAAGTTCTCACAGTTGATTTTCCAAGTTTGTCAAAGACGAAAGGCCTGTTAGAAGCGGCAGATTTGTCTTCTACAGTGATATAATTGCTACTCGCCCTCCTTATTGAGATGCGCACTGGTGAAGGTTTCACTTATCCCAAATCTTCACGTGGTTTCCTTGTTTTAGATTCGGATGGGAGCTTCCCTAACTTTGACGACTCATTGGGATTGTATCCAACTTTTGCAAATAGCTTGTAAGCGTAAGGATCAAAACCTTCATCTGTTCGCTTTGTAGGGAGTGCCACATTCTGCAAACGATTTTGGGTTACAAACCCTGCAAGCGGATTCGAGGACAAATTTACCGCCTCAATTCGTTTTACCGGAAGAGTTAACTCCTTTAGCATGTTGGTTTGGGGATTAGATGATTCACCCTCGTCTTTCTCGAGCCTTGCCTTTTTCCATGTCTCCCCAAGAAGATTAAGAGCTGAAAGCGAATTCCCAATTATCTGACATTGGATCAGTAGAAAAACATCTTTCAAATATACAACATGGATTCTGGCAATGTAGCTTCCTTTTAGGGACATGTTGGAGCGTGAGACTTACTTTCTTTCCATAAGACGCCATATCCTCTCTATGAGATTTGTTCGCGTTGGGCTGTACCTCCTCAGTAACAGCTTTGGATTTGCCAATAGTCACCTCATATATTTTAGTTATGGGCTCGTCATTCTTGCTTTTCAAGCCATCATCAACTTTTAGTTCCTTCACAATGCAGTTCTTCAAGTAGAACTTTGCATCGGCGAAGTGTGACTCTGCCTCAGTGAATGGCTCATCATCAACAACTATTTTCTTCTTGACTTTGCCCTCGTAGTATTTAAAATATTGGTTGTAGGTAGATGGAACCACTTTATTCTCATGTATTCAACGCCTTCCAAGAAGGACGTTATATGAAGTCTTTGCATCGATCACATGCAGCCATGCACTTGATTGCATATCTTCAATGGTGATTCCCAACCTGATCGTGCCTATGGATCTTTGCCCCCCTTGGTTGAATCCTTGGACCATCACACGACTTTCTGGGACTTCATTCATGGGAATATCAAGTTCTTTCACAATGCGAATTGGCAAATATTTACTGAGGATCCTTTATCAACCAAAATCCGATTTACCCTTTCATCACGCATATAGCCAACCAGGTACAATGGGCGGTTATGAAGATCGTCACCTAGCAGAAGGTCGTCATTTGTGAACGTGACTTTTTCCTCACAAACATTAACTTCTTGAGGAGTGGAATCGATAAGCTTTTACGAAGATGGTGCCAGCAGTAGGTCATCACTCTTTTCTTTCCCTTCATATGTATGGCAAGAAGAGGCATCAATATCCCTATGGGAAATCTTCGTGCGGAACCAACTTGGTAAAACTCCTCCAAGGTCATTGTATGTCGTGAATTTTGAGGGTGGTGCACCTCCACTTTTTCTTTCTTTAAGTGCTTAACTGGATTCCATCTCCTTGGTCTTTTTACCACAATTTTCCTTGTTGGTTGTTCCATTGATCCTTTTCGTGGGCTCCTTTTATGGCGCCTATGGTGAGTCACCAACATCCAACCTTCATCATCCTCACGTATATTGACTTCAACTTTGTCGTTCTCCAGTAATTCTTCATCTTTACTCTCTTTAAAACCACATAATTCATCCAGATTGAACGAGCCAAAGGTGATAGAGACATGGTTTGCGCTTGCTTTCTCATCTTCAAGCACGATCTTCTTTTTGCGAGCCAAGTCCATAACTTTGTCCTTGAAGACAAAGCA
The DNA here is from genome assembly GCA_005239495.1 of Nicotiana undulata. NCBI lineage: Eukaryota > Viridiplantae > Streptophyta > Magnoliopsida > Solanales > Solanaceae > Nicotiana > Nicotiana undulata. The sequence goes on from ML295278.1 coordinate 17,161, forward strand.
CTTCTCCAGAGGATGGCTCACAAGTCGATGGTATTTGCAGTAATTTGGGTCGTTTGTTTTCCCAGCTTAATTTGGTCGCTTCAACTCTGGAAGCTCAATACGATTTAACTCGAGGAGTTCTTCAAAAATAGCTGGCACATCAGAATCCAGAAATAGGTACTCTTTCTCTTGCATTTATTTTAGAGTCAGCTTTCCAGTTGACTTATCTTGAAACGAAGTGGATCTGCTTCTTTCTCACCTTCGTCGTGAACTTCACAGGTGATGTGTTGACATTCATAGCTTCTTTATTTTCAAATCTTGGTACAAACTTGCTCCATTTTCTAACTTCTTTCTTGTCGTTCCCTTTGCGAGGTTCATAAATGGGCAGCCTTTCATTTCCAGTGGAGGCCATGCCCAATTCCATGTCATGGGCACGAGTTGCAAGTTCTTCAAATGTGTTAGGCTTGATACCTTGCAAGATATAGCGCAATGCCCAATGCATTCCTTGGATGCACATCTCTATGACAGAAGCTTCACTAAGCATGTCGTTACATTGAGGCTTGCATTCCTCCAACGATTGATAAAGTCGATAGCTGGTTCACCCTTCTGTTAACGAGTATTTTTGAGTTCCACCATGCTCACAGTGCGCCTTGTGCTATAAAAGCGATTGAGGAACTCTTGCTCTAGTTGATACCGGCTATCAATAGATCCCGCCTCGAGGTCTGTATACCAATTAAAAGTACTTCCTTTTAGCGAGCGGACAAACTATTTGACGAGGTAATCTCCATAAGTCCTAGCGTTGTTGCATGTCTCAACGAAGTGTGCCACATGTTTCTTTGGATGCCTTTCCCATCAAACTGTTGAAACTTTGGAGCTTGATAGCCAACATGCATCTTTAACATATCGATTCTTGCGGTGTACGGCTTTGCGTATGTAAGGGAAGACTTGGTAGCAACTTCGTACTTGCTTTTAATAGTTTCTTCGATGAACTCCTTCAGTTGATCGATTGGAATCATCCCTTCAGATGAGACAGGGATAGCCTTATCGGATGTAACTTGTCTTGGGGGAGGATCAATCTCTTGAACTTCAGGGAGTTTTCCAGGTGCATGGGTGGATTCTTCTTCCATCAAGATTCCCACCCTGTCTATTAGCTTGTCAATTCTAGCATCTTGATTTTGCATGCATTTGGCCAAGCCAGCGATTGCTTCCATCAATTTTGCCAACTGCTCTTCCATAACTGAAGTGTTTGTCACCATGACTTGCATGATTGTTGTGGATGATGGGGAGTAGCATGCATTGTCACACAAATTGATCCTTGATTGGCTCATGCTATGTGGTGTAAGTGGGGAGGATCCATCACTTGAAGCATCATCATATTCCTTCACAGCATAGTGGTTGGATCTGGAGAGGTCAAGCAGAGCAAGAGTTTTCTTGATCTTTTCAGCAACATCGCTTCCTCCTTCGAGTGCGTTTGTGGAAGATTTTTCTCTTTTTGAGGATGAAGATCCCAAAACAGGGGTAGATGCGGACGGCAGTTAGGGTGCTTGTTGTCCTAACGAGCTTGCTTTGCTCCTCGTAACTGGTCCAAAGCTTCCAAAGGTATCTTCGAGTATGTTTTCCACATCGACATAGAACGTGGAATTAGCAGCCTTGATGGAAGTTGAACTGGAGTTGATTTTCTTGGAAGCCATTTCGATAATCTTGAACTTTGGTGATTGAAAAGTTGAGATGAGAGGTAGAGATTGTCCCACTGGGCGTGCCAAAATTTATAGACAATAAATTTGCGTCGAGAAAATAAAATCACGATTGCAAAATATCGCAACAATCGTAGTATTTGATTTCAAATATTTTGAGTGTACAATCTCTATGAATCCTCTCTGTTCTTCTTTTCAATAGTAAATAAATTTAAGGGTTTTTGAGCTTGATCTTGAATCTATATTTTTTTTCACGAACGATGATCTTGAATTCAACTAGCACGAACTTTTATTTGAACTCGTGCTCCTTGAACATTGATTTGTTCTTCGTTCTTGAGCTTGAACTTGATTTCTTAAACTTGAACTTGATTGCTTGAAGCTTGAAACTTGTAGAGAAATTTGTGGTGTTTGATCCACGAGCTCTCTCTTGCTTCTTGCTATAACTTCTAGTGTCTTTACTGAGTTATGAAGACCCCTATTTATAGTTGTGGAAGGGAGGAGTTGTGATAAAACAAACTCTTTCTGACCAATCAAAGTGAAGTGTGACATGACCATATTTGATTGGCCAGAACATGTCACTTGCACACGTGGCGCGATTTCATTAGCTTTTTAGTGTGACTTGGCATACCTTGTCATTTTGACACGTGGCACGATCCTATTGGCTCTTCCGCTTGACTTGGCGTGCCACGTCATTTCACGCGTGACACCAAACTGGGCCTCTAGGAAGATGGTATCTTGGGCCTAATGAAGTGGGTTCATCATTTGTAGCCCAATTATATTGGAGTTATATAATTAATCCAATTATATTAGCTCATAATATTTATTTGGACTAGTATATTTAAAATATAGTCCAAATTATTTATTGAATTCAATAAATTTTTACATGCCTACAAATATTATTGATAACTTGTCTCCGAATTTAGAGGGGCCGGATCAAAAACCTTAAAAGTTGAACATATAGAATTTAAATCCGGGATCCATCTCTACTTGAAGTGATACTCCAAAATGTTTGTCTATTGTTTTCATAGTATAAATGTCTTCTTTTTTTGGGGAAATTGTTCCATTTTGTCTTAATATTATTTGCAATTGCTCAATTTTATCCCACATTAGACTTTTTATTCATTTATATCATTTTCGTATTTATCCCTCAATTTTTTATGGTGAGACTTTTTATTCTTACAAAAGGCTAAAATTAATTAAAATTTCAATGGATATGCATGGTAAAGTTGTTAATTTCAAATGGCACAAAGACATGTTTTCCCTTGGTTTTAAGATATTAGATGTGATATTTCTGACATTTTAGACAAAATTAACAATTTTTATTTTGAACCTTGTGAGCTAATTAGCAACTTTTGAAAATATTAGTACTATGTTTTATCTTAAAAAGATGATTTTAGAGAGAGAAAAAAAACAATAAAAGAGAAAAAGAGAATTGATTCCTCACTCCTCCATGCTTTTCTAAGAGTTATTTACCAATGCAACAACAACCCAATAGAATCTCACTAATGAGGTCTGGAAAAGGTAGAGTGTATACAGAACTTACCCTTATCCCGAAGGGATAGAGATGCTGTTTCCTGAAGACGCTCGGCTCTGAAACAGATATTTACAAGTAGAAATGATCAAATAATTTCCTATATTCCAATGTGCGATAGTAACACTCTCCCTTTTTTTTCATAAAAGGTATGCAATAGTGGAACTTAAAGCATCACATTTTGAGTGAAAATAAAGGAATTCTAGGACCACCCAAATGTTAGCAATGATGACTCTTTTTAGTATCGGATTCATCTGGAGTCAGTATTTTTTACACTGAGTATATGTTCATATATAGAAAGGCGAATTTAAGGTACAAATTTTAGGAGTTCAATCTTTAAGTCTTTTTTAGCATTAACCTATTGTATTTAAAATTATAGGTTCTCATTTACTAATTGCTTTAATAAATTTTTATATATAAGTATGTGCTTCTCGTCGAAAGTACTGGCTTCAGTTGAACTCGACACCTTTATAAAATCTCACTAAAGTGCAATAAGTATAATATTTGAATTCGTAATTTTAAATATATAATTAGTTCAATACGATGAACTTGAAGGTTAGAACTTATGAAGTTTAAATTTTGCTTTTGCTTTTTAAAGAAAGTGATATATTATCTCTTTTTGTCTTCTTGAGCCGAAGGTCTATCGGAAAACAACCTCTCTATCCTCTCGGGTAGAGATAAGGTCTACATACACACTACCCTTCCCCAACCCACTTATAAGATTTTACTGAATCATCGTTGTTGTTGCATTTTAAAGAAAGTGGTACGTTATCAACTCACTCCAAAAATAATGAATCACATGTTTAAGGTCAACTCAGTCATTATACAAAGAATAAATGCATATGGAAACTTAGTGGAAGTATAATATCATGTACCAAAAGTGGAAGTATATATCCATTTTTCAGCCAATTACATGTCGCAATTTGTTGGGTTTCCAAAATTGAGTGTATCATATCTCTTTTTTAAATTTTCGTCTTGGGGATTCGAATTCGCACGGGGAAGTTCTACATTAGGAATAAAACATTCCCTAACAAAAACGACTCTATACTCAGGGGCTCGAACTCGACCTCTGGTTAAGGATAAAAATATGAGCGTATCATATCTTTTAAGTATCTGAGTCCTCCATTTATCAGTGCTTGTCAAATATTATCATTAGCTTGATCTTATCGGAATGTTCCATAATTATTTAAATTTCATATTGAGTTGAAAGGAAAAAAAATTGAATGGTCATATAATTTGGGTTCGTATCGCGATAAAATTGTACCCTTATTTTTTAAATAGAAAATATTTTTTTCCTAAGCCAGTTGAAAAAAAACACGAAATGACAAAAAGCAAGAATTCCTTTGTGATATTGAAGAATGTTTGCTCCGTTCAATCAACTTTTATTTTGGGAATTAATAATAATTGAGTAATTTCTTAGAGGAAATTAAAGTTGCATGGTTTAATATAAATGATCACTTATGTAATTCATCTGTCCTAAAATATTTTCGACTTTAGATTTTCTGAAACCAACTCTTTAAAGTTTGAAAAAGTTTTTGCAAAATATTAAGTTTTTATTTTAAAAAGTTCTTTTTTTTTTGTAGTAATTTTGGCATATAATAATGTAATCTCTAACTATTATTTTCAAATGATAATTATTATTCCTCCTCTGGAATAGTTAAATTGTTGATCAATAGAAAAGGAAAAGCAACACACCACCATAAAGCGAAAGGAGTACTTGCTATAAAACTAACTAGTAGATTTTTTTTGGTAAGAGGGGAAACCGTAGCCGCTATAACCTCAGCCACAACCTCTCTCTGCTCTTTGGGTAAGCATTTTGTGCGCCTGCAAACGACACAGGGAATGAAAACCGGTGCTCAACCCAGAAGATATTGAGGAGAGACTCGATCCCAGATTATCTATATGAATGACCACTCTCCAAATTAACTGGGCAACCCGAAGCGTATTAGTAGTATTTTGTTGCCCTCGTATATCCATTATATTTTTTAGTTGAGATTGAAAATGACTTATGTTTTTTTTCTTAATTAAACAATAAAGGAAATTGATAGATATGTCACATCATATACCAATCAAGTTGGCTAGAGGTAGCACACCACGGGTCGTCTGGTAGGATGTACGAGAATGATACTGAATAGAGTGTATTAGTAATTATAATGTCGAGATTAATAATATTAGAATTAGTTATGCTGATATTATTTCTTATCGACTGTATGGTTTAATGTATTAAAAATAACATGTATTGTTTGCTTAAAAATACTCTCTGACTGTTTGGAAAAGGATTTGAAATGACAATTTTTGTCTTTATACATGCTTATTCATGTATTAAAAACTATAGTATTATTAATGCCATGAATTGCTATATATAAGAATAGTATCCAATATGGTATATAACTAATACGAATATTAGTTATACATATGTTGAAACCAAATAAAAGGTTAATAACACCAAAGCTAATACATATATTTTCTCTTTTACGTCCTATCAAACGACCCCTAAGGTAGTGATGAGATTGATAAGGATATCCACCCACCATTAAACAAAGGTCTCGTATTTGTGTTCTGAGAATGAAGAAGATCCTGACAGGCCGTGCTTTCTTTAATGGGCTCTACGCTCCCCCGAGTTCAAATTAATCGGACCATAATATTAGTACCAAATACTCGATAAAGAAAAAGAGGCAAGACAAGCATTAAGCCACCAAAATAAAATGAAAAACTTTTCAAGTTCATGACCCCAAATTCAAGCAATTTTATTCATTATCTCAACAAACTTCAATACAAAACTTTAGCCCAAGAACTACAAAAAAAAAAAAAAAAAAAAAAAAAAAAGTCTAACTAGCTCCTTCATTATTTACTTCCAACCCAAAAGGCAAAATTATGACATGACCTCTCCCACCTGAACTGAAGGACTACCAAAGATTTCTTTTTCTTTTTTGACCAAAAAAAAAATCATAACTAAGAAACAGAAAATAAAATAAAAATAAAAGAGTGCTCATAATCCTTACTATATATAACAAAAGTCTTCATTTCATTTCTTCACCATTTTTCTTTTTTTTCACATTAATATTGCATACCTCATACTATCACTAACCATAAGATGATTCATTTCAGAAACTTGAGAAAAATCTCCAGAAACCCAAACTCCATCTGTTCCATTAATCCGTGGATGATTTAAACACGAAAACAAATAAAAAGGCGCGCGTAAAACGCCATAAATAATCGAAAAACCATGCCAATTCTGCCTTGATGATCTTCCTCCTCCTGCAGCAGTTTGATCAACCCTAATATTAATCATATTTTCATCTCCAACTCTTGGACTTTTTCCCATATTTTGTATGTTTTGCCTCATTGTTACCAATATACGCCACATGATTATATAAAGAAAATGAAGAGAGTTTGTGTTTTTCTTTTTTAGGTTTTAATGGAAAATTTTGGAGGGTTTTTGAAGAATAGAAATGTTGGCCAAGTTGATGGAATGGTTTCTTTTTTTGATGGTGGAGTTGTTAGTGCTTGTAGTTTTCATATATGAATTTTTATGGGTGCTTTGCTTTTTAGGACTTTCACTTTGTGAGTTTATTTTACTACATTATTCTTTCTTTTTTTTTATTTAAATTTTTTGTGGGGTATTGTTGATTAGCCAATTTGCCGACAAAGTTGCCTAATTATACTTTGTTTTGTTAGCAAAGATCAATGCATTCATCCATTTTAATTTTAATTCTTTTATGGTTAGAGTTTTGGTAGTGTTGAGGGTAATAATTACCCTTTTATGCTTAATCAGAAGTTTCGGAATCTATAGTTCCAATTTTTTGACATTTTGTGGTCATAAATTTGAAATTTCACCTGAATTTTTGATCTTTGTATAGTTTAACTCACGCCTTCCGCATAGGTCCGAACCCTTGGACCTGGATCGGTTTAAATGCTTAACCTTTGGGAATAGTGTCGCTTTCGGTAGGAAGTACTTTACCATGTGGGCGAATTTATAGGTAGTTTATGGGACATTGAATCCATCGTCTCTCTGCTAAATTAGGTAGTTTATGTATGTATTTCTAGAAATAGTACAATATTATCTGTTGGTATTCATGCTCCACAAACACTGAATCATGCATTTGGCTGAAATACTAAGTTATTAACCCAAAAGAACAAAGATCAATTCCCACTTAATATTTTTTTTCTCCTTTCTTTATGGTGCACCAATATTTTAGAAATTTTATATCCGCCTCTGCAGTTTACCACCAAATTAAACTTCTCTTTGGATATTCGGATTAGTCGAACTTCATAACGGGTGCTGAGCACCGAGCTGGACTTTTATATTTAAATTTTTTTTATGGTGAGGTTCGATTTTCTTTTTTTGGTTTCCCATCCGTTGTCCGATACCCGTATTGGAGCCCGACTATATCCGGATTTGTTTCGTGTAGGGCCCCATTAAAGGAGAAGAAATCCCTACCAAAATAATTTTCATAGCCAAGGTTCGGTTTAAGCGTGAGGAAGGAATATATAATTGAACGATATATAAATTGCTCAAAATACAAGTGACTGAACGATTATATTTTTTGTTTTGAATTATGACATTTCACTATTTAGGTTATCGTTTTGCTACTATTAAGTTCTACATCAAAAAATAAAAGATAACGTCAAACTTGTTATAATAGTATTTTATTTATAGTGAATGTCTATATTTTAGAGAGATTTTAGGGTTTGTTACTTGGTGGTTAAGTCATTTTTTCCCTATAAATAGAGGGGTTATATTCCACTATAATTAATCCAAATCAATAAGAATTTTCTCTCTCTCTACTTTTTTGTGCAATACTCTTTTCTTCTTTAATTGTTTTATAACACGTTAACAGCACGAGACTCTAACCAATTGAGTAGAAGCTTTGGGATTGAGCATAATGATTGTCAACTGTTCCATGAACTTCCTTCATGATTTTTTTATTTTTTATTTTTTTTTATATAAAGTTCCCCAGACAGAGGTCTAGGTGTTGTATTGCAAAAAAGGATCAATGAAGGGAGCTAGGCCTTACCTCCGAAATAAAATACAACTTGGTGATTGCCATCGCCCAGAAAGGACAATAGAGATAAACTACCACTCTACCGTCAACAATATATACAAAAAACTTAACTAACAAAAAAGTTATTCTTCTCGTATTTTGTTCTAATGCTAGGCATTTTCCACTTATCCATAATGAAAGGGCCTTTAGCTTCCTTAGGTAGATGCTCAAAAGATTGGCATATCATACATGTACCAGAGATGGATGCGCTTTTAGCTAACGCATCCACAACTTGATTTTCTTCTCTATAACAGTGTTGGACCGTTGCATTTGTTTCATGAAGCAAACTTGAAATTCTATCTACCACCGTCTTCAATTTCCAGCTCTTGTTTCCCACATTGTTGACCATATCCACAATAGTAGTAGAATCAAGTTCAAGAACAAAATTAGTGAAATCCAACCGGTTGCACCATTTTCCTCCGAACTCCGCAGCTATAGCCCCGGCCATGTTGTGACTATCACAATCTATCTTGACTGCAAAGGCCATGATGAATTCACCCCTCTCATCTCTAATGATTCCACCTATACCTTCTTTCCCATTTTCTTTGATGTAGCTTCCATCGGTGTTAACTTTGACCTTGCCTTGGGTTGAAGGGTGCTATTGGACTTGCTTCCATGTTTTTACAGGCTTCATCCTTTCAATTTTGTTGCAAAGAGAGGGCCAGTGATGTTGTGTTTCTCCAAGTGAGATGTATCTAGCTATAATTGTGTTGATGTTCCATGTTACTTGGCGTTTCATGATATTGAGTTGGAATCTCCTTTGCGAGCCATATCTACGTGCACTTCTTTGCTTCCAAATCTCCTAGCAAATGAATATTGGAGCCACTTGGAAGACCGTTCCATGAATTTTATTCATCAATTTTGCATCCCACCAGTTCTTGAAAATAGAAATCACAGGTGCATTCGGTGCTTGATACCCATTTGGCAGCCAATTTGTTCTCATATGTGCATAGCAGCTTCACTTTCCACAAAAACATGTTGCATTGATTCCACCTGTGGAACACTACAACAAGAACATCTCGAAACTATGTTAGTACCAAATTTACATATCATATCATCCAAAGGTAACTTCTTTTTCATAATTCTCCATGTTAGAAAAGACATTTTGAAAGGAATTGAATGATGCCAAAGACTTTAGAAAACTGTTTTGTTTTTTATTAAATCTAATTGAGTGCCAAGCAGATTTATTGGAGAAATTGCCATCCTCCGACAAGGTCCAAATTGGAAAATCATTTTCCGATTCATTACCTATATCAATTTTACAAATAGAGTCATAGAGGTGAGAAGGAAGAACCTGATTTAACCTGTTAACATCCCATTGCCCCTCAATAATGAATTCCTTAACCTGGGTTTTGGTCGACATTCTATTTCCCTGAATCTGGTGCGCAAGAGGACCATTGCCAGTCCAATTGTCCCACCAAAAACTTGATGAACCATTTTGTATGCTCCATTTGATATGTAACTCTACCTTTGGCCTGGTCTTTAAAAGATTTTTCCAACTGTGAGAGTCTGCCGATGCCACAGATTTTTTTACCAGATGGGATCTTGTACAATATTTGGCTTTGAGAAATTTAGCCCATAAGGAGTTCTGCGTTCTAAACCTACACCATCTCTTGATACTAAATGTGTCAATTACATCATGCAGTTTCCTAATTCTTATGCCACCTTCCTCCTTGGGATGGCACATATTATGCCAAGAGCTCCAATGATATTTGTTAGATCCCTCAGTAGAACCCCACAAGAAATTGGCAAAGTGTTTTTCCATGAGGTTAATGGTTCTTGGGGGGGGGGGGGGGGGGGNGGGAGGGTCATTGCATACATGGTATAAATGGGGAGAGATTGCAAAACATGCTTGATCATTGTGATTTTACCTCCCGGAGAAAGAATTTTACCTTGCCAACCATTGATCCTTTTGACTATCTTAGCAACCATGTCTTCAAATAGGGTTGTGTTCTTCCTTCCATAATATATAGGGCATCCCAAATATGTGAAAGGAAATTTTCTATCCATGAATCCTGAAGCTTGTTGAATTCTATTGATTCTGGATACTGATGTGTTAGGAGCTATGATGAAAAAACTCTTGTCGTTGTTTACTTTTTTCCTTGAAGCCTTTTCATATCTCCTAATATGCTTTTTGATAAGGTTTGTGGTATTCCTATTACCCCCACAAAATATGACAATGTCGTCTGCATAAGCCAGATGATTAATCTTTGGACCTTTGGGATTCATGCTGAAAGGAGTAAAATCTGCACATTCAAATAAGTTATTCAAAGATCTTGTTAGAACTTCTGCACCTATAATAAACAAAGAAGGAGAAAGAGGGTCTCCCTGTTTCAAGCCCTGGAAAGAGGTGAAAAAGCCTCTCCTATTGCCGTTAATAATTATAGCGTACTAGACATCCTTCATCAAGCCCCAGATGATGTCAATCCATTCTTCCGAGAAACCAAATTTCCTCAAAACAGACAAGATAAAGCACCATGACATTATGTCGTATGCTTTCTCCATGCCTAATTTGATCATAACATTACCTCCGCGATTTTTGTTCTTGATGTTCTGAGATATTTCTTGAGCAAGCAAAATGTTTTCAGTAATGGACCTTCCTTTGACGAACCTACTTTGATTGTCAGAGATGATCTTATCAAGCATAGGATTAAGCCTTCTAGATAGGATCTTGGAAATGATCTTGGCCGTGAAATTTCTAAGACTGATGGGTCTAAGCTCAAAGAAGTTGCCTGGGATTCTACTTTAAGGAGTAGAACTAGGCATGTGTGGGAATAGAACTTGGTTAGTCTTTTTCCATTGAAAATTTTTTGCACGAAGTCTGTGATATCTTCTTTGATAATATCTCAGCATTTTTGAAAAAAGGTACCGTTAAAGCCATCGGGACCAGCAACACTGTTTGTACCCATATCAAAAATAGCTACTCGTATTTCCTCCATATCAGGGATGGCAGTCAGAGCCTCATTATCACTGTCAGAGACAATCCTAGGAATGCATTCTAGAATTTCCGTATCCTTGAATTGGTGCTTGATATTGAATCTCTTACTGAAGTGTCTAACAGCAGCTGTTGCAATGTTTTCATCCCCTTCAACCCACTTGTCCCTATGATCCTTGATCCTGTGAACCTGAAGTCTTCTTCTTCTTTCCTTGATAAGACTATGAAAATACTTAGTATTAGAATCACCTTCCTCGAAACACTTGATATTTGCCTTCTGTTTAAGAATAGAATTCTGCATATTCATCCATTTAATGTATTCAGCTTGCCCTCTGTTTAGCTCTTCCCTGGATAAATCAGACTTGTTTTGTATATCAAGCTCTTCGAGGACAATCATTTTTGCTTCCCAGTATTGTACTTTTTCATAAACATTACCAATCTCTTCTTTGGACCAACGGGTAAGTCTTTTGCTGAGCTTTTTGAGTTTTTGTTGAAGTTTCCACAAGGCGTTCCCCCTAACATTTGAGGTCCACACCTCTTTGAACAGGTTCATGAAAGATGGTTGATCCGCCCAGAAGTCAAGGAATTTGAAATACTTAATGCCATTGTTGATTTTGTTATAACTTTTGAGAAGTAGAGGTCTATGATCCGAGCCCGTTCTTGAAAGACGCCTGACCACATTATTCTGTATAAGTTTCCCCCATGCGTCATTAATAAAGATTCTATCAAGCCGCTTCCAGATTCTTCTTCTAGCTTCCCAATAATTGCACCAAGTGAACTTAGGTCCACTATAACCCAAATCCTTAACTTCACAGTTGTTCATGCACGTGCTAAAATCAAAACTTTTGTACATTCTGTGAGGTCTACCTCCTTGCTTCTCTTCCGAATCCAAAATAACATTGAAATCACCTCCGATACACCAAGGGCCATTCACCCTCATGTGAGTATTTTCCAAACTGTTCCAAAGTTCTTTCCTGTCATTTGCGTTACATTTTGCATAAACCGCAGTAATGAACATACTCTTATCATCCACCATATTTTGCATCTTGATAGTTATTTGTTGTTCATCAGCAATAATCACACTAGAGTGGAAGTTTTCAGACCACATGAGCCAAATTTGCCCGTTTGTGTTAGTCATACAGTGTTTGAGTCTAAGATACTTCATATATTTGTCAATTTTGTTCAAACTAACAAAAGGTTCCATAAGAGCTATGAAATCCACTTTGTAGATGTTGATAAGTTTTTTAAGTTTTGGCATGGCTTTCTTAGTGTTAACCCCTCTAATGTTCCAAAATATTGCACTTATCATGGAAACATTGAGGGGATTAGTTTGATATACCTCCCTGAAGTGGAAGTTTCTCAAATTGCTTTTTCTTCTTTTCTTTTCTCTTGTTCTGCTTTCTGTTTTTAATCACAGGGGGAAAATCTTCTTCGTTGTCATGGTCATGCCTCATTTGTAGCTGATTTTCGGGTACCACAACAACCACCGTGTTTGGGGAAGTGATCTCAATTTGGTTTTGCGTTTCCTTCCATAGAGACACAGAATCACTATTACACTGTTGTTGCTCCTGTTTTGAATTACTGTTGTCTTGTTGTCTTTCCTGATTCAATTCAACTTCAAGGCATATACCATGCAAGTTCTTTATATCCGAAGGGACACTAACAGACTCGTTGACGTACATTTTTCATTCCACTTTATTGGTTGTACTATCCTCCACATTACACGACTTCACTTCAGATTTGTCATCTTCAGCTTGTGTAATAATCTTTGTCTCAATATTGCTGTCATTTCCTTCACATTTGTCACTGTTGCTCACTTCTGTCTTGTGCAAAGGACAACCTTCATTCGAACTCTCAATTTGTGTATCATTAGGAATCACTATAGTTTTGTTCTTTTGTATGTTGAACACTTTGATATGTTTGAAAACAACTTTTGTCTTTCTTTTTGGTACACTATTGTGATTTTTGTTCTTGCCTTTCCTGTTGGTTCATTGTTTGATGTCGTGCTGCCTTGTCAAATAATTTTTACTCGTTTGAGCATTCTTCAAATTCTGTTGAACAAGCCCAGCAGCATCACTGTGTTGAAATTGCACAACAACAAAATTCTGTTGAACGAGCCCATCAGCATCCTTCTGTTGAAATTGCACAGTAGCAGCATCTTGTTGAACGTGCACAACAGCAGCATATTGTTTTTGCACAGTAGCAGCTCTGTTTTTCCTCTGTTTTCCTTGCATATTTTCAGTTCTTTTGCTAACATTTTCCCCTGTTTCATTCTCCTTTTCCACTGCTTCATTATCTTTGCACGCTGCTTCAATTGCTTCAGTTTCCTCCTTGTTCAAATTGTCTTCAAGATCCTTTTTTTCCAGCTATCTTTTCCTTTCAAGAATTCTACAATTCATCATATTATGTCCCAATTTCTTACAGTGCTTACAATATTTTGGAACCCCTTCATATTCAAGTTTTTGGATGAAACCTTTTTTAGGAGCATTATCAAAAATCTGCCCAACATACAGCATCCAGTTGTGGTTTGAGTAAATCAATTTCAATTCGAACCTTTGCCATGCTAGGTCTAATTTTTCCCCGTGTAGCTAGGTCCATCTCCAATGGAGTTCCGACGATACTTACGACTTGCTTAATGTACTGCCATGTATGCATATGGTAGGGCAGCCCAGGTAACAGAACCCATACCGGCGCAACTAGTAAGTTTTCCTCCGGCTTAAAATTCGGCGATCACCTCTGAAGCCACATTTGTTGTCCCTCTATTTCAATAACTCGCTTGTACCAGACTAGATTAAAATCATCCTCATTTGTAAAATCAAGAAACACATTAAAATTATCACACACCCCAATTTTGACATTACCTTTGATAGAAATTAGCTCTTTGAACTTGGACCTAATTCGATCAATTTGAGGTCTAGGTTTGAGAAATCTGCCCACAATTGTAAGGCGACACTCTTCAGCCATAATTCTGTAGTAATCAGCTGCTTTGAATAGAACCGATGGTATCCCATTGTGAGTCGTATGAGTTGCTATCACTGATTCTTTTGCCTTTTGATTTGGGGCTTATGGGAATTGCTTTGCAGCATCAATTTCCTTTGCATATGAAGTTTTCTTTTCTGCATTTTCAATTACAGGTCTTGTGGTTTGGTTGGGGTTGTTCTGGCCCTCCAGACGTGCCGGTGGGGCTCTGTCTGGTGGGTCCATGGAGGTGGCGCGTGTGTTTATTCCCTAGATTCGCTTCATGATTAAATTCTGGATTTAAGGTAAGTATTTTACTTTATTTTTCTGTTTTAAATTCTATGATTTGATTTTAAATACAAGAAAAAGCAATAAACTTTGATTATAACTCTAATAGAGTTTACAAGAAATTATAACGGCCCGAAGTGATAAAATTTCTATGCCTTGCCATGATCAAATTCATGTATCATTGTGGACAAAGAAGTGAAAACCCGTCCCATTGAATTTTCTTCATTCTCATTCCCCTTAAGAGGATATGATAACAATATGTGATAAATTTGAAATAAGACAAAATTATTACCGTGAAGGTATCAATGGATGTGGACGTGGCAATAGACGAAAGTATAATCGTCATCATTGTGATAATGAGAATAATAAGAATTCTCAAAATAATATTTCACACTTTGAAAGTAATATTTGTCATTGATTTGACATGAGATTTTATAAAGCACATATAGATGATTATGGTTCATTCATGATGTGAATGTGACAACATCTGATTTATGCATACATATTCATTCTTGGAAGAAAATGAACGTGCTAGTGGTAGTGAATATACCACCTCTAAAAGGAGGTTTGAGATGAAATAAGAAAATAATTTCATTATTACGGCATGAATGGTCATTGATCACGTACCTATTGTGATTATGCCAAAATATTATGGCAATGTGATTATTACAGGGCAAAAGTAATAGAAGTAACATATCTTGCCTATGATGATATTGACCATGACCATAATTTTTAACTTTCTCTTTAAAAGTGATATTCAACATATGGATATTGATGAATATGTGGTAGTGCTAAATTAATGGAGAGCTCTGGAAGAGCCAATTATTACTATTTTGGAGGAATACAATTGATTATCATGTCAATTTATTGAGTTGTAGTAAGTCTAAAAAAAACTTATTGAGTTTCTAAAGTATTCGCGAAAGCAGTTGGTTATATTGAGACTATAAATAAAGGAAAGATTTAATATCTTCTATTACTATAACTTGTAGCGGGGTAATATGTATGTTAAAGTTACCCGCTTTATTCTCCAGTTTGTACTACCCAAACAAAAGAATGTCACAATAAAGTGAATGTTTATTGATATAAAAACTCATATCATAATAAACTTGGAGTTTATTGATAATTGCACACGTCATGGTGTAAACCTGAAGTTTATCAATATTGATAATTTGTCTAGTTGGCATAACTAGTATAGCCATATCAATTTAAGTATGATGTGCAGAAATAAAAGAGAGTTCATATGGGTAAATATTAAAGGACTAGAAAGTTCTTTACGAATTCTCTTATGTTGCTTGTTCTCAATAATTAATGTACCAACTAAAATTGGTATTGAATCCCATGAATGCTGAAAATATCAAAGGTGAATATGAGCTCATTCACCTACCATGTATACCACATGAGATGCATCTATGAGATTGTTACATGTGCGATTATCATTAACCCGCAACCTGGTGTTTGTGAGGAAACTTGCTCAATAATTTAATTTAGAGCATAATATTAAGATTTTCTATTCAAGATAGTTCATCTTGATAAATTGGTTTACATCACAATTAGTTTAGCAAAATAATTTATTGAGTACCTCCACTTAATAACTAAACTATTGCTTATGAGAACGAAGTTATCTATATTAGTTTGATATATGTTATACACAAAAGTATATTACGTTCTCCCCTCACAACTGGTTCAGGGTCAGGAACCAAATAATTTCATCTTATTATTATAGATGTGCGGTGTATATTTTGATTAACATCATAACGCACAAAGACGGGTTCCCAAAGTTGAGGAAGCAAGTTAGTTTTTCCAACATGAGGGGGGGGGATGATAAACATTTGAGAAAATGTTACGTGGAATGAAATATCAATTCTCTATAAGCATGATAATGTGATAGCATTTTCAAGGTACAACATATTCGTTGAATTTAATATGGATGATTTATCCATCAAATCTTTGATGACGTCAGCATTCAAGGCTAGGTGCACAAGATTGAGATGTGAAGGCTCAAGGATGTGAATTGATGCTCTCATCAGGGAGAGTTGATGCGCGTTGAACTCTTTTTCCCTTACACGGTTTTGTNGTTAATATGGATGATTTATTCATCAAATCTCTGTGACGTCAACCTTCAAGAAATTAGTGCACAAGATTGGAATGCGAAAACTCAAGGATGTGAATTGATGCTCTTATCAGGGGGGAACTAATACGCGTTGTACTCTTTTTTCCTTACAAGGTTTTACCCCACTAGTTTTCCTTGTAAGATTTTTAACGAGGGAACCAAAGGCGTATTGTTAGATATGTGTACTCTTTTTCCTTTACTAGAATTTTTTTCCCACTGGGTTTTATTTTAGTTAAGGTTTTAACATTATCTGGTAAATAGACATTCAATGGGGATTGTTATAAATAGTATTTTATTTATGGTGAATGTCTATATTTTAGAGAGATTTTAGGGTTTGTTACTTGGTGGCTAAGTCATTCTTTCCATATAAATAGAGGGGTTCTATTACATTGTAATTGATCCCAACAATAAGATTTTCTCTTTCTACTTTTCTCTGCAATACTCTTTTCTTCTTTTACTGTTTTATAACAGGACCCAAAAATTTTATGTCATGAATGCTCAATTGTCTTTAATTACAAAACGCTACTCGGGCATTTTATCAATAACTTTATATGTTATTAACATCTTTCAATATAAAATATAGTGTTTGGAAAAACACAGTGGATGTTTAAGCACCAATTAATTCTCGTAAATTTTACTCGTTATTATAGTGAAGCTAGTCGTTATAGCCAATATATATATATATATATATATATATATATGCTTTTTTGTGGTGCACACAAATTCTAGAAATCCTATATCTGTCTCTAGCCACCGCACCCATTGGCGGTGGTAGACCTTCAAATTTAGTCTTTTTGATGGATAGATCATGTAATGTTAGCTATTAGTATTCTTCTTTCCCCCTAAAAGATGGGAAAATGACAGTAGAGCACTTGCTGCCTTTTAAATATTTAATTATTTATATAAAATTCTTTCAATAAATTAAAGATTAGGCTCAATTATTCCACACTAAGCTTCACTTAAACCTTATAAATCCGCTCTTAAGGGCCAATCATCTCCTTGAGAACATAAGGACCACAAGAAAAAGGAAATTACTTTTTGTGCCATTTTTATATTTTAATATGTCAAATTTTCTAATACTCTTTCTCAGTGACGGATGAACCTATACTACGGGTTTAACCGAACTTAATATTTTCACCACAAAATTTGAATATATATGCGTGTGAAAATCACCAAAATTTCTTTAAATATTAAAACAAAAATCGTAATTTAAAAGTATATTCATTTCAAATACTAAAATTTTTAAAGTCAAACCGGACGATTTAAAATTTGGATATATTTTGCTGTTTTCTTACTTTTTTATATTTGAAATGCTGGATACGTAAGTATACCACTAGATCACATGATTAGCATTGTACAACAAAATGTTATTATATATTATCTCTTTCTTAAGCATTAGTACTTATTTTATTATAAATAGAGTACATTGAACAATATATATGATAATAACAAATCAATCTAAAGTTCACGCGTTTATATTATTTGTCATACTCTGAATGTTTCATATTTTAACAATAAATAATCTTCTATAATCAATTACAATTAGAATAAAAGAAAATAATACTATATATATATATATATATATATGAATCTCCAATAAAAAGGACCATATAATTAAAAAAATATTTCTAATTAATTTAATATATAAAATGTTTCCATCGAGTTGGAGCACGAGCACAAGCAAACATGAAGGAAAAATCTAAAGAAAATTATTATCTTTTGCACATGCAAAATATTAATTGAAATTTTAAATTTTTAAAACGTACACATTTCACTAGCTAGTCTTTCACTCATCATTTCCCTCTTTTTGTTTTTTTCTACTAAAAGGAAAGTACTTAAATTTAAAATAATACTTGGTATATTTCGTCAAACTATCTTTTAAATATTTTAACATTTATTCTAGTTGCTACTACTACTAATCATATAATAAGTCAAATTAGTATATCTTAAAACAATATAATTATTCAAGTAATAGTTAAACTATATTATGGTGTGTCAAACTATACATTTTTATTTAAAATTGATTCTTTTAAAACTGAAAGAAGGGAGACATGCAAAATATTATTATCAGAAAAATACGGTCAAACATTTTAATAACTCCATAAAGAAGTGAGACATAAATATATTACTTCCTCCATCGCAATTAAAAATTTCTTTTTAGCCTGTCCCAAAATTTAAAAATAAGATAATTTAATTTAAATTTCTGATTTTACCACATATATGTTATGCTTTGTTTTAATTCCCAAGTTTCTTTTTTCTTTTTAATTTTGTGTCTAGTCAAACACGATCATATATTAGGACGGGACGGAATGGGACACAGGAAGATAGCATTATTTTTTAGAATTGGCTTTAGTCTGCATTCAGCGGACCCTCTTCTTGAAAGCACTACAGAAACTAATGAGGATGAAGTTGACACCACTGTGATAAGTCAAATTAATATTAAAAGGAAAAAGATAATTATATAAAGAAAAAAGTAAAATAAGTTATCCTGATTAAATAAATTTTAGAACTTGATAGGTATTGATTGAGGAATTGTTTGACCCACCACCTTCGTTTGTAGTATGATTAAATCACCAATTCCTATCTTAATTGGGACTGGTTTAAGTCAAACACATAGTCAAATATTGCATTTTTTTGTTTTCCGTATGGGGTTTGGTATTTGTATCTAGGGTGAATGACATAATTACCCACGAAAATAAAGTTATTTACCTTTACCTACCTATTTGTTTTTCTAATTATATTTTCTACCCATAGTAGTTATTGTGGAGAATTTTCTCTTTTTTTCTCTAATTCGTTTTTGGTAGATAGGGAGCTCAGAGAGTCGGTGGTAGAGGTTAGGCGAGTGAATAACAGATTGATGGTGATTAAGGTATTAGTTGGAGGGAGCACTCTGAATGTCATTAGCGCTTACGCGCCGCAAACAGGCTTGGATGAGGTGGTGCGGGGTATCCCGCCTACGGAGAAGCAATTCATAGGAGGGGATTTCATTGGTCATATTGGGTCGTTTGCTGGTGGATATGTGATAACTAGTGATTTGTACTACTATTTACTCCCATTTTCTTAGGTTTTTGAGGCAATAATTGGCTTAATTAACCCCACATTTTGATGCAAATGGTTTGAATTGCAGGAACTGAGTGGATTTGTAAATATTGATCCAAAAGACCTCAGAAAGAAGCAGAACTTGCAAAATCCCAGAACCCAGCTAAACCAATGCAACTCCCATTTTTCCGCTGCAGCGTTTGTCCCTTCGCTGCAACGGGTTTCTCTTCGATGCCACTCTGAAAACTTCAGAGAGTTGTTTTCCAAGGCTATCCAAAGCGCGGTCCGCGCTACTTTTTTGCTGCAGCGGTTCACTAACCGTTGCAGCGCCCATTTATCCGCTGGACGAGGTTGTTAAGATCCAGAGGGTTGGCAGCAGAGGAAATTCAAGATTCCGCGGTCAGCGTACTTATTCCACTGCCGCGCTCCAGCCACCGCTGCAGCGTTGTATTTATCCACTGGGCGCGAAAGGGAGATTCATAAAGTTATAAAGCTCAAGACCGCTGCAACGGTCATTAATCCGCTGCAGCGGAAGTCTCTTCGCCCCAACGCTCAGAATTACGCTGGGAGCGGA
Source organism: Nicotiana undulata (assembly GCA_005239495.1). Taxonomy (NCBI): domain Eukaryota; kingdom Viridiplantae; phylum Streptophyta; class Magnoliopsida; order Solanales; family Solanaceae; genus Nicotiana; species Nicotiana undulata. Next base: position 37,314 of record ML295278.1, read on the forward strand.
TTCTCTGTAGGGATATATTTGTCAAGTATTTTTAGCCATGTATAAATAGATCTTCTCTTCATTTTTTAGGGCATCAGCCGTTTGGAGAACACGTGAATAGTACTTTTTAGCTATTTTGAGCAATTTTAGCTTAGCTTTAGCCATAGTTCTTCAATTATCATCATGTAATGTACAATTATGAGCTTTAATTCATCTTCTACTTGTGTTTCTTCTTCAAATCTGAGTAGCTAGACCCTTAAGCTAGGGTTGTGACCCAACCCTAGTGTGGGTAGTTAATGGGTTTTCAATTTTTGAGTGATTATGTGTATGGGTATTTGGTATTTAGCTTGATTGTGCATAAATCTCAGATTTAGTGGTTGGAAACACTATTTCAAGCCTCAATGACTAGGGTCACTCTTGAGAAAGATGACCCAAGTCTAGGTAATTAAGCTAACAAAATATTGGGGTAAGCTCAAGAGGTTGATAGCCCCAATGAAAGGGTGGATGCTAGAGATAGCTACACCCGATTTGAGCCAATTCGTGTGATTCAATGAAAACACCCAATTATGATTGAGAAGGCCAAATTGGGCAAAGTCACCCATATTATCGAGAGGTAGTGGGTGAGAAACTTTACATGAGGTTATGCTTTTCACCCACATTTCACATTGTCATTCTCGATTGTAGACTCGTTAGTCACTCACCTAGGAGGAAGTCATAACCCTAGTCCCTTTATCAACTAAGAAAACCTACAAAAAGATATTAGTTAGCTAAGTCATAGTTCAATTAGATTAAATCATAGTATAATTACAACAACCTTATTATGAGAAGTGTAATTAAGAGCATGACACGCCATTAGATCACTTAGACACTCAACTCCAACAATTAGCTCCCTGTGGAAATCGATCCCGACCTTTCGGGTAAAAGCTGCATTGAGCCCCGTACTTGCTACTCTTTAGTGGTATAGGTGGGAGCCGGTCACTTTTTGGCGCCGTTGCCGGGAGCTTTTATGGTGTTGATTATCTACGTGAATAGTGGTGTCAATTGTTCTTCTTTCCTTCTATTGCTAACGTGTGTGTTTAAATTCAATTCAGGTGCAAATGGCAGATCCTTTGGGAAATATCATTCCGGGGGAGGAGGTATATGACAATGGAGAGGAAGAATTAAATCAAGTACCTCTACTTCCCAGACGAGGCCGACAGGCCAATCTTAATGATGATATTCCAGACCCTCCCCCGCCTCCACCTCCCAGAGCTTCCCCTCGGGTGCTACCAAACGAGGGGTACGCGAGTTCTATTGTCCCGCCTAGAATCCGGGAGGGGAACTTCCAAATCACAAATGTTATGCTGACACTCTTGGAGCAGCGTGGGTACTTCACAGGAGCTCCACACCAGAATGCTTACAAGCATTTAAAGGGGTTCGTTGATACCTGCTGGGGGAGAAAGCAAACAAACGTCTCAGAGGATGCATTAAGGCTTAGGCTATTTCCCTTCTCTCTCCGAGGGAAATCCCTAGATTGGAGTGACTCCCCAACCATTCCATATCCACATGGGATGAGTTGGCGGACAAGTTCATCGCTAAATTCTTATCTCCTGGGCACATGGCTGCATTACGGGATGAAATATTGTCTTTCAAGCAAGAACCAAATGATCCTCTTCATGAGATATGGGAGCGGTACAGAACCATGGTAAAGGAGTGTCCAAACAATGACATGACCGAGGCCATGATACAACAAACCTTCTACCGAGGCATAAATACCACCAATCAGTGTGTGGTCAACCAACTCGCCGAAGGCAACTTTATGAAGCTAACTTACACCGAGGCATGTGATATTTTAGATGAAATGGCTGACACATCGTCGGCATGGCAAAGTAGAGCAAATGTGCCTCAGTTAGATCCTAGTGTGATTAACCTCCACAAAGAGCTCCAAGATCATGGGCAAGCAATTGCCGAGCTTACCACCACCATGAATAAACTTTCTAAGGCCCAGCTTCAACAAATACAAAGCCCAAAGCAAGTGCATGCTATGGAGGGGGTAAATCTTTTGGTGAACAAGCGAAGGCCTCGTGGGACAATGACCAATGCGACCAAGGAGTGAGCGGGTATAATCAATAAGAATCTTATGGTGATCAAGATGAAGATGTGATGTATGCCAACAATTTTCAAGGGCAAAGGAACAATCAAGGAAGCAATCAAAATTGGAATGATCAAGGGAACAACCAAAGTTGGAACAATCAAAGGCAACACAATTGGAACAACAATAACAACTCAAGCAATTGGGGGAACAACAACCAACAATGGGGTGGCAACCATGGCAATTGGGGTGGTAATGGTAATAGGGGGTCGGGCTTTCAAAGTCCCCCGATGTACCAACAACCAAGTAATCCACCCCCGTATCAATCACAAGGTTAAGGTTCCTCAAGTATTGACATGGGTAGAATTGAGCAAATGTTTAAACAAATGATGGAACACAATGCGGATTCGGATGCTCAACTTGCTTCACATAACACCTCCATTCGAAATCTTGAAGTTCAAATGGGACAAATCTCAAAGCAAAAGAGAGTTGTTGATAATGATCATGACTTGCAAAATGATGAGGTTCCGATTGAGGTTGAACATGTGGTGGAAGATCCAACAACTAGTGAAGTGAGAATCGATATTCATGATCATGAGGAAGAATTGCAAAGTGACGTGAACCCATCTAGGGAACACGTAATTGACATGCCAGAACCGGTTGTGTTGAAAGCAAAGGCACCATTGCCTAGGCCTACTCCTCCCTATCCTCAATGGTTGGCAAAGCAAAAGAATGAGAACCAATTCAAGAAATTCATCGACATGATGAAGAGTTTATCCAACAATGTTCCTTTGGTTGAAGCACTTGAACAAATGCCCGGGTATGCCAAGTTCATGAAGGACTTGGTCACAAAGCAAAGGTCAATGGAGTGCGAAACTATAAAACTTGTCATGACCCTAAATCCTAACAGGTCATGCGCCTATCGTGGAACTAGGCTAGCCAGCCATCACATAACTACACATTTATTTTAATAAATTTACTCAATATCATTAAATACCATCATATGAAGTATAGAAATTACTCTAAGTCTGTAAGCAACCATAATATAAACTAACAGTCTAAACAAACCCCCCCAGGACTGGAGTCAACCAACTCTAACACATCCCCAACAGTATAACTAGTGCATGACAAGGCAGAAATCGGAATATTAATGCAAAATCTACGGAACGACCGGCCGGGTCGTTACATTCTCCCCCACTTAAACACACGTTCGTCCTCGAACGTGCCTAAGATGTTCCAAACACCACTAAAATTGCCGTGTAACCTACCATGCACATACTCGGTGATGATTCCACGTCAGCCTGACCCATATAGGCCCGAATATGGCTACTTGTCACGACCCCAAATCCTAACAGGTCGTGATGGAGCCTATCGTGGAACTAGGCTAGCCAACCATCACATAACTACACACTTAGTTTAATCAAATATCGCTATATCATTTAATATCAGCATAGCAAGTATGAAAATTTCCTAAGTCTTTAAATAAATATAAAATAATCCACTGTCTAAACAATTCCCCCAGGACTGGAGTCAACATGGTCACGAGCATCTAAGAAATAAAACTAACTTTTCTAATGTCATAAACAATGTCTAGGAATCAAATGCTAATACTGATAAGGAAGGGAAATGAAGAAGTTGCGGACGCTGGACAGCTACCTCGAAATCCCGTAAATGCTGCTGATAACGAGCGAATATGTCTACTGCTCCGCACTAGTACCTGGATCTGTACACAGAGGTACATGGAGTAATGACGAGTACGCCAACTCAGTAGCAATGAAAATAAATCACAGTTTGAAGAATAAGAAACACACAGCATAATTACACCAATCCACAAAACAGTAAAATGCCACGATTCAAATAAGTGTATATAAGTTCAAACCAGTTTCCGTAAAATTATTTAAAACAAGTATATTTTCCAGTATTTCTCGGTTAAACTCTCAAAATATCAGTTTGAAAAATAAAGTGAATCATGGTCAGAACTCAATAAAATATCATCATACATCTACCCCTCGGGCCATAATCATCACTCGTAAATATTCCCTCAGCACCTCACCATCTCTCTGTAACAGTCACTCAGCACCTCCCAATCACTCATGCCTCCCAATCACTCGGCACTCGGCACTCGCACTCAGTAGGTACCTGCGCTCACTGGGGGTGTGTACAGACTCCGGAGGGGCTCCTTCAGCCCAAGCGCTATAAATAAGTCAAATCATGGCATCAGTCACTCTCAGGCACTCGATCTCTCTCATATCATAACATCCTCACAATATAGGCTCTCGGCCTCACTCAGTCAGACACTCTCAATATGCCACTCAGACCATAAATATACCGGGTTCTCGACCAAAAAATAGTATTTCATTTTCAAGAAATAATATCAACATACTCTGAGTGTCAAAACAATTATCAAGAATGACTGAGTGAAAAATCATAACATATCAAGTGAGGAATATCAGTAAAATAGCACCCAAGGGGTTAAACAGATCGGCACTAGGCCCCAAACATGGCTTACAGCCCAAATATATCAAAAATATATCAATACTATTAAGCATAGGCTTTAAAAGCGATTTCGCAACTCAATAGTCGCCTAAAAAGGAATATATTTCCAAATTCCCAATTTGTGCGCTCCAAAGCCGTGAAAGGATGCAAAGTCCGGAGTTTCATACCCTCAGGACAGAATTTAAAGACATTACTTACCTCGAACTAGCCCGAAAAGCTACTCTGCAACACGCTTTCCTCTCGAATCAACTTCTGAGTGCTCCAAATCTATCAAGTTCAGATTTTTATCATCAAATTATGCTAAAGGAATGAATTCCAATTGAAAAATATCGATTTTAAGCACAAAATCCGAAATCAGTCAAAACCCGACCCCCGACCCCCGAGCCCGCGTCCCGAAACTCAACAAACTTTATACCAAAATGTTCTTCATCATCTCACGAGTCCGTACATATAAAGAACTCGAAAATCGGAGTTCGTTTGACCCCTCAAATCATCCCTAGAAGGTCTCATAATCTCAAGCCCTAACTCCACCTTTTCCTACTGATTTTCATGAATTAAACACTGATATTTTGTTCCTTAATCACAAATAATCGAGTTTTAGGGTCCAAAATCCTTACCTCAATGAAGAACAATGATTTTCTCTCTTCAAAATCGCCTCAAAGTTCTTTTCCCGTTCAAAAATGGTGTAAAAGGGTTTAATGGTCGCGGAGGGTTTATTTAAATATTGTTCACGCGTTTTACTGCTCACCCGAGTAGTGTTCACCCGAGTACTGTTCATCCGAGTACTGTTCATCCGAGTTACTGTTTACCCGAGTTACTGTTCATGCTGCTGTAAAAAAAATGCAGCAGCTTTTCTTCTAGTCTAAATTAATTCGTTAACCATTCGAAATCCACACGAGGCCCTCGAAAATCTCAACAAATATTCCAACACGTCACATAACATCATTCGAGTTAGTCAAGCCTTCGAAACACCAAAAACAACATCAAAACACCAAAATCACATCAAATTCAAGTCTATGAACTTTGAAATTCCTAAATTCCACCAACGACGCCGAAACCATCCAAAACAACTCCGATTGACCTGAAATTTTGCAGACATATCCAAAATGACATTACGAACCTGTTCCGACCCCGATAGCCTATTTTCCACTGCCGACCAGAAATCGCCAAAAATTAACTTTCGCCAATTCAAGCCTAATTCTACACCGGACATCACAAAAATATTTCGGTCACACTCCTAAGTCTCAAATCACCTAACGAAGTTATCTGAGCCATAAAATCCACTTTTCGAGGTTGTTTACCAATAAGTCAACTCTCAGTTGACTTTTATAACTCTAAAGCTACTTTTAGAGACTAAGTGTCTTAATTTCTTCTATAATCATTCCAAGCCCGAGCTAACCAACTCTAATACATCATGGACAGTATAACCAACTTATGACAAGGCATTAACAGTAAATATAATGCAGATTCTACGTCACGACCGACCGGGTCGTTACATCCTCGCCCTCTGTGCCACTAAAAGTCGGAGGCTGAAGTCTACTGGACCTCTCCAGCCTACGCTGCTCATCCTCGGGCATAACTGGGACCTTCCAAGTTAGCCATAGTTTGGACCTTCAAGCTCCGTACGGCTCAACATCCTGTCAAGGATTATTCAATAAGAATTATTTCTTCTCTACTTTATTTTTATTATATTGTCTGTCATTGAATTTATTTTGCAATTCTCTATCACTTTGCATTAACAAAAATTATATCTTTCGGATTGAATCGGTTGCTTGTGGCCCATCACATAAAATTATTGCTTTGACCTTGAAAACTATGTTTTGGGTTAAACAGATTGGTTCTGTTACCAGGAACTCAAGCAAATTTGCTATTCATCCAAAGATACTAACATTTTTTGTTGATATGTGCTTGCGTTCAGTTTAAACCTTCATCATGGCCGAAATTTTCCAATCAACACAATTGAGGACAACCAAGCTTGAGATGGCTTTACCATGAGAAAGGATAAGGCAATAATAGCCATGATACTGATATATAAGCAACAAGCAGAGAAAAATAGAGAATGCACATCGGCATATTGGTACCACAACTATTAATACCGAAACTTATTAAAGACTCTACGCCAAATAGTACCGAGACATGAAGTTCAGATACATCAAGTAATTTTAATTTGCACAATTTAGTTCTAACTTGACAGAAACAAATAAAGGAACAAGAGGAGAAGATAGAACACCTCCTAGAATTCCCTATTATCCCACGAGAATGATATGCAACACCGAGCTTTAAATGGAGAAAGTCACGGATGTTCAAACAAAATTCAAAAATAGGTTCGAGCAAAGAGATACGGGATTTTCTTCACGGGCTGAAAAAGGATCTGAACCTTCCCGAACAGGTAAGGAATCACCTTGCTAAATTGAAAATTTCCACAGGAGAAGAATGAAGGTTAGGAAAAGCATGGGTAAAACACCCACGAGATATTTTACAACGATACCGCACCTGACAACTGGAAAAGAAAAGATAGGTGCGGGATGGATAATTGAAGACTACGAAGAAGAAGGTTCATTAATTGCCATGGACAACTACACAAATAATTTCGGATACAATCATTGAATCAAAAGAATCAAAAACCACGAGGTCAAATGCTGAAGAACTAGAAACTATCATTGGCTTCCCAAATAGGAAGGTTTATGCTGGTCGAGACTCGACACCGAGTTTAAAGGTAAGTTGATTAAACTTTTACGTGCTAATGCAAATTGCTTTGCTTGCCACCATTATAACCGTAACAGGTGTACCACCGGAGATAATGGTTTATATGCTCAATATTGACCCGCAGTATAATCCAGTCAAGCAAAAGAAAAAACCAGAGCCAAATAATAAAAGATAAAGTTATGGAACCTCGAAAGGTCTATTTAGTCGGAAAAGTTGTATCATTCGGACTCGTTGCTAACATCAACCCATCATCATTTTCAAAATTCCGAGGAGAAAGATGATTTCTAGTATGCCACATTGTCTCGGATGTCTAGGTAAATACAATCTTAATTCAAGAAGAGAAAGGTACACAATCTCTTATTTATTATAGAATGCTCTTAGACATGAAAATTGCATATCTATATTTTGAGAAGTTGGCATTAATTGCTATTGCCCTAAGTTTTAGGCTTTATTGTCAATATCATTCAATTCTCGTAGCCACTATATTTTCATTATACAATATTTTGCATAAATGAGAACTGTCAGGAAGACTAGATAAATGAGTAGTCAAACTTATGGAATATGATATTATTTATCAGCCACATACGGCAATAAAATCACAAGTTTAGCATATTTCATGACTAATCTTTGCTTGAGCATATTACCAGAAGCTAAAATCAAAGTACATATTATTTCTGAGATAATTCTCTGGATCTGGACCTTTTACACAACTAAGTCCACAAGTATTAAAAGTCTTGGCTTAAGGACAATGCTTAATGCCTATCAGGAAAAGTATTTAGATTTCACAAAAGTTAGTTTATTACTAACAACAAAGATGAGTATAAAGCATATGATACAGGCTTGAATTAGCTGGGGGACTTAGAGCAAAAGTATTGATTTGACGATTGATCAAATCCAAGAAAACTATGCAGCCCAAGAAAATCAAGTCGGGTGTGCTAGTCTCAGATCTACTGCTGATATCACTGACTCCAGAAGCAACTCCGGAATCTTATTGAGAAATATCATTTCTGGATCAAACAGTAACAGGATCGAGTTATCCCTTATCTGGGCGATCCCTGATCTATCATCAATTAGAATGAAAATGAGGTACGCCCGACTAATCTAATTTTGGCATAATAACTTCATTGATAACTTGCAGAATGGGACTTTACCCACAGACAAGCACGCTCTCGACAACTCTGAGTGTGTCTCATCTGGTACTGCCTTGTTGAAGGAGAATCATATTTGAGAATATTCAAGGCTCCAAAATCTAAAATGCCACATGTACAAACAAATAAAATATATGATGCGAGAAATCTACAAAGAAATCCGCAAAAATTACTCTGGTAATAAGGCTAGATATCGCATGATCCTCGACAATATTTTGGAACCTCCATAGTTCCCGGACAGAGTAAAAAATAAAGAAAGAGCTACGGTACCGTCTCTATGCTTTAACTGGACCATTTGAAAGTCCATCAACAATGGAAATGGCTATCCTATCCGAGATTATTAAACTGCGGACTGTCAAATTATGATTCCAGTGTTTGAGTTCTCATACCTCAAAACTCAAACACTAGGGAGATCACTTATACTTGAAGATTAGTCAATCCGACTTGACATTATAAGAAGGGATTCAAACAATCGATTGCTTTGTGAAATAAATTTCTATGAGTATTACGACATTATTTACCACAATCTCAACTCAATCAGTTGTATTGCTCATATCAAGCATAAACACTTCAAACAGTGTTGAATGAGATCTTCAAAAATGCATATACTTCTCTTACACAAAAAGGATCGAGAACTCCATGTCGAGTCAAGAATCCCACGATAATAAACGAGGCTTTTATGTTCAAGTCAACATAAATGTATGCAAATATGCCATCAGAATAAAGTTCACTTTGAACAAACACATGGCTTATATTCGGTCCAGCAACGACCATTCAAGTTAAAAAGCCTTTCTTAATGGCTAATTATATTATGACTCGGATCGGTTATCCCGAACATCTCAAATATTATTTTGGGCATGTGTCCCTCTCTACTTGGAAGTATGTTCATATACTCCAATTTGGATTCAAAATCCAATCAGATTTAATGTCTCTTCAAGACAAATCTACTAAGATCTATATTTATTTGGGATCAGTATTCCCTCAGACTCAATGTCTTACCGAGATCAATACTCCAGGAAATCCTACCAGGATTAATACTTCCACAGACTAAAAGTCAACTCAGATCAATCGATCCTATTTTACGCCTGAATGAAAAGGAGACGTCCTTTTCATAGCGTTTAAATATATTAAAGGGCCAGTTTTATTTAAAAGTTAGACACCTAAGGGTGCAACATTAAGACATCGCACATGTAACGATGCATCCAAATATATATTTCAAGTCTGTAAGACTAAATATGAGCACTCAAATTAATTCATAAAGTGCCATGAAAAGTTAGTACCCGGATAAATTCCCTAAAGTACCAAAAGATGATATTAGACCCGAAAGACACGAGGAAGTAACTGAATTTCCGGTCTAGGTCACAACCCTTTTGATGAAATAAAAAGGGTTAAGCAGTCATCATCTAAAAAGTATAAACCTTCGAGTCCCGTATGTATTTTCCTTTTCGGGGAATGGACCACATGGAAGGAATACCCCTGGTCAGGCAAAAAGCTAACCCGTCACCAGATGATGATATTAGACCTGCAAAGACGGAAGGAAGTAACTGAGGGTTACACTTTCTGATGGACGTTTTAAAGGGTTAAGCAGTCATCATCTAAAACATATATACCTTCGAGTCCCGTATGTTTTTCCTTTTCAGGAAAAGGACCACAAAGAAGGATTAGTCAAGTGCTCGAGATTTCGTTCTTCAAAGCTCAAACACTTGGGAGACTATACAGTATGGAAGGCAAATACGAAGCAAAGAAGACTATCAAAAAGTCAAAGCTCGAGCCTGAAGACCCATCTACCCAACAAGTCAAGTGACACGAGCAAAATCGAAAGAGCCAAAGACTCAAAAAGTCAAAAGCCTGATTCAAAAACCTTCAAAAAATATTCATAGATGTAAACAAACGTTCAGGTTAAAAGGAAAAATATTAGTTACGAGGGAGAAATGCACATCTTTGTACTTATTTAGAAAACTGTTGTAACTAAAAACAGTTGTGGATAAAGATCATCATCTTTGTACTCATTCAAGAAAACTGTTGTAACTAAAAACAATTATGAAATCTTTGTACTCATAAAGAAAACTATTATCAATAAAAAAACAGTTACGGATTAAAGATCACTATCCTTGCATTTATTCAAAAAATTGTTATAAACAAAAAACAGTTACGAATGAAAAAGCATCACCCTCGTGTTTATTATAAATTGTTGTCAATAAAAACAGTTACGGGTAAAAACCCATACCTTTATGAAAACTTTTGCAAACGAAAAAACAGTTATTCCCTTGTATTAACTCAAAAAAACTGTTACATAAGGAAAACAGTTACGAAATACAAGTGTATATCAAACCTGTTAAAAGAAAACAGTTGCAACATGAGTTTTAGACGATAATCAAACACATGTAAAATGTTATGAAAGTTCGGCATAAAAACTTTCTTCAGAAACATTGTTAAACATGTGAAAAATTTATATCTCTCTATTGCATATTTACACCATTATGAAGTTGAGACGTCTTCTTCATTAAGTGTCGATCAAAAAGGGCCCTCTTTTATAAATCGTGCTCATTTCAAAAAGACACGAAGTATTGAAGCATTTTTAATGCAAAGTCAAATAACAAAGGGTGAAACAAAAACCCAAACATTAACGTAGGCAGAAAATAAAGCCGAAATTTATATATCCATCTTGCCAAACATAAGGCAAACATTTGTCTTCAAACCCCGAAACAAGGCAGGGGTAAACCAACCGATTATTGACGAAACGAACATGAGCGTTGGAGTTGTCATATGAATCTCTAAGTTCTGCACTCTTTTTTCCTTCGTCCGGCTTTTGTCCCTATTGGGTTTTTTCGGCAAGGTTTTTAATGAGGCAAGGGAGAAAAGGATCAAATCTTCCACTTCCCGGTCATATCACAGTGAATAACCGGAAAGTGGGGGGACTATCTGTATTAGCAAAAAATAGACTCGCCATGTGGGTCTATTAAATGGCAACACGTGTCAGCAAATCTTGGGGAAAAGTGAAGAATGACATGTAAAGATGATATGTGAAACATCCCCGGGACCGAACATACTCATACCGTGCCTAATAACCTCGGAACTGGTCATCATAAATAGCTCGGAACAGGTGCGGGAGAATATCTCATAATTACAAATGAGGATGGAATCAAATAATCTCGGATTATATGGGATTTATCATCATTACTCCATCAGTTACAAATCAATTATGTAACATACAATAAATGTAATAAATGATTGTAACGGTCGGAACAAGGCAATCAATTGCAAGATTGACTCAACAGGCACGAGATTGACTCAACGGGCACGAGATTGACTCAGCAGGCACGAGATTGACTCAACAGGTACGGGAGTGACTCATGAGCCACGGGATTGACTCATCAGTTATGGAACATCAGTTACGGAATTAACTCATCAGTTACGAAATTCCAGCATTCACACAGTTGTTACAAATCTTCCAAAAGTAATGAATGGGTTGAGTAAATGCTCATAATGGACCCATTATTCAAGGAGAATGGTTACTTAGATTTATCCCTATAAGTAGACATAGTTTTATCACAATCAGGGGATCGAACTTTCTTCTCTACAATTCTATACATTGTAATTCATATCATCTTGCTTTCAAGTTAGCCATAGTTTGGCCCTTCAAGCTCCGTTTGGATCAACATCCTGTCAAGGATTATTCAATAAAATTATTTCTTCTCTGCCTTTTTTTTATTATATTGTCTATCATTGAATTTATTTTGCACTTGTCTATCACTTTGCATTAACAAAAATTATATCTTTCAGATTGAATCGGTTGCTTGTGGCCCGTCACATAAAATCATTGCTTTGACCTTGAAAACTATTTTTTGGGTTAAACACATGCGACGAGCCTTGGCATACGAAATCACTCTGCTGGGAGAATAACTGGGAGTCCCTTTCCATTCTAATAGAGGCAACCCCGGAAAAGCTAAAGTAATTGTCTTGGCGTGACAGTCCAATATGGCATAATAAGGCGACAACCAATCCATGCCCAATATAACATCTAAATCGACCATGTCAAGAAGCAAAACGTCTACACTAGTTTCAAGACCCTCAATGACTACTACGCATGAACGATATACACGATCTACCACAATAGCATCCCCCACGGGCGTAGACACATAAACAGGAACACTCAAGGAATCACGGGGTACAACCAAATACGAGGCAAAATAGGATGACACATAAGAATAAGTAGACCCGGGATCAAACAAAACTGAGGCATTTTTATTTTAAACTGACATGATACCTGTAATAACATCATCGGAGGGCTCCGCCTCGGGTCTATCTGGAAATGCATATAATCGGGGTTGGGCTTCACCACCCGGAACTATGTCTCTAGGAGGACCTCTTGTAATGACCCGGATGGTCGTTTTGAGAGTTAGCGCCCCGATTCCCTAATTACTACTTTCCCCAAGTTTGTATCTGCTTATGGGACTTGTCAAAGCGATTGGTTGTGGATTCCTGTGAGTTTTGGGACACAAAGTCCATATATATGAGTTTAAGCTTTAAAAATCGGGTCGTAGTTGGAAATGTGTAAAGACGGGTCCGAAATGGAATTATGTCGACTCCGTGAGCTTCGTTGAGTGATTTCGGGGTTATGAGCGTGTCCATAATTTGTTTTCGAGGTCTGTAGTAGATTGAGGCTTGAATTGGAAAAAGTTAGAATTTTGGCGATTTCGGCTGATAGGTGAAATTTTGATATCGGGCTCGGAGTGGAATTCTGAAAGTGGATGTAGGTCAGTGTCATTTATGACCTGTGTATAAAATTTGAGGTCATTCGAACTACTTTTAACGTGTTTCGGCATCGGTTGTGGAATTTGGAAATTTCATAAGTCCTTAGGCTTGAATCCATGTATAATTTGTGATTTTTGGTCTTATGTGATGTGATTTGAATAGCCGACTAAGTTCGGATGAGGTATTAGGACTGGTTGGTAAGTTTGGTTGAGGTACCAGGGGCCTCGGGGGTGTTTCGGATACTCAACGAGGAGATTTTTGGACTTAAGCACCAGCTAAAGCTTTGCTGGTTCTGATGTTTTGCACCTGCGGAAGGGGAGCCATTGGTGCGGAAACGCATATGCGGAAAGGGGTCTGGCAGATGCGGATTTGACTAGAGTCATCCAGGCTCGCAGATGCGGTAGGAGTTCCGCAGATGCGGCCCAGTGACCGCAGGTGCGGCCCCAGCCCACTTAATGAGATTTCGCACCTGCGATGCCTTTTTCGCAGGTGCTGGACCAGTGCGGTTCAATGGGCCGATGGTGCGGGATCGCTAGGCAGATAACATCTAATTCGAGGGTTTGAATTTCATATCTTCAAAAAATGATTTGGAGCTCGGGATTAGGCAATTTTGAGTAGGTTTTGAAGAGAAGGCTCATAGGTAATGATTCCTAATCCTATTTCACTTATATATCATTAATCTATAACAATTTTTTCAATCTAATCAAGGAATTTGAGGGGGGGAATTAGAAAAATGGGAGGAAAGTTCCCCAGGTAAACATTTGAGAATTTAATGGGATTTTGACGTCGGATTTCGATGATTCTTGTTCGAGTGTGTTCGTGAGTGAATGGGTGTTCTAAATTGGTAACTTTCACTTGATTCCGAGACTTGGTCCCGGGGGACTTTTTGGGCAATTTTCCAATTGCGCGTATTAGCTTCGAACTAATTAGCTAGATTACTTTCTTAAAGTGATATTTACATTATGCAATTGAATTGAATAGATTTGGGCCATTCGGAGTCGGGTAATCATGGCAAGAACGTGGTTTCGAGTTGAGTAGAGTCGTCGAGGTAAGTGGCTTGTCTAACTCTGTGTTGGGGAATTTTCCTTTAGGTTGTTTTGATATAATTGATGTGTGGGCGTCGTGTACGTGAGGTGACAAGTACGTACATGGGCCATTTATTCAAAAAATCCCATTTTTCCTTCAAAAATTATATAGTGCCTTGTTCTTCTATTCATCATTTCAACGTGTTTAAATGTTCATCTTAGATTAGGAAAGCATGCCTATTGTTTCCATATTAAATTGCTTAATTGACACTCTATGCACCATGGTTAGTTAGTTTTCCCCTGCTTTCCTACCTGTATTTTTATGTACTGTTAGAATTGATGTTTATTCGGCATTTACTTCACATTGCATATTTAAATTGGGGACTACGAACGTATTCCGGGAGATCCCCCTAGCACTGCGTATTTAAATTGGTGACTACAGACGTATTCTAGGAGATCCCCCATGTATTGCATATTTAAGTTGGGGACTACGGACGTATTCTGGGAGATCCCCCATGTACTGCATATTTATAAATGGAACTACGGGATGGTATCCCGGGAGATTCCATTGTGTTTTACGTTGTGCTGAGCTGAGGGCTCCATTTTACTATCTTATTTCAGCTTATTCACTTTGACTGTTTATTTTAGAACTTGTTTCTTTTTCGTACTATTTAAACTATTTTTTTATAAATCCAGTAGAGCCTTAGCCTGACCTCGTCACTACTTGACTGGGGTTAGTCTTGGCACTTACTGGGTACCGAACGTGGTGTACTCATGCCCTTTCCTGCACATATTTTTCGTGTACAGATCTAGGTTCGAGTTCTCAGCCGCGTGGCTAGTGGTCGTCGCAGCTGTTTTGAGGAGACTGTAAGGTAATTCTGCCGCGTCCGGAGAATCCTCCGAGTCACCTTCCATTCCGGTCTAGATAGAGATTTCTATGTATTTTCTTTCCCCGTTGTATAGAGCTATTACAGTATAAAATCTTGTGACTATGATGTGACATTTTGGGTTTTGGGAGTTATACTTGTACATGCCGAGCGGCTATGTTATGTTTACTTATACTTTCCTTTCTGTATTTAATTTATCGTTTTGAATTAAGATTTTTCGAAAATTTAGGCTTACCTAGTCGTAGAGACTAGGTGCCGTCACGATACCTTTAGGAGGGTAAATCGGGTCGTGACAAATTGGTATCAGAGCGTCTAGGTTCATAGGAGTCACAAGTCACAAGACGGTTTATTAGAGTCTCGCGGATCGGTACGGAGACGTATGTATCTATCTTCGGGAGGCTATGTAACTGTTAAGAACAATCACATTCTTTGGAATTACTTGTCGTGCTAGTTACTTACATAAAAAAAGTTTAAAACTCTATTCTATTCTCTATCACAGATGGTGAGGACCCGCACCGGACGGACTGATGATCAGACACCCGAGCCCCCAGCCAGAGCAGCCAGGGGCAGGGGCAGGGGCAGGGGTAGAGGACGAGCACGCGGTGCAGCCCGAGCACCGGCGAGAGCAGCGACAGAGGATCCCCCAGCAGCTACAGTTGGAAGGGCGGCACAAGAGGTCCCTATTACTACTCCAGCCCTCCAGGAGACTTTGGCTCAGTTCATGAGCGTTTTCAGCACTCTGACTCAGGCGGGACTACTCTTGATAGCTCCAGCCACATCTCAGGCCAGAGAAGGGGCACAGACTCCCGCAGCCCTTACTCCTGAGTAGAGGGTCCGTGTTGGGCAGGCCCCAGAGTATATTCATATGCCCCCAACGCCTCCAGCTCAGCATGATGCTGGGGTAGTTGCTTCTGAGGCAGAGCAACTCAGCCTTAAGAGGTACAAGAAGTACCACCCACCTATTTTCAGCGGACTAGCTACAGATGACGCTCTGGGATTTCTTGAAAAGTGTTATCGTATTCTCCACACTATGGGTATTGTGGAGAAGAGTGGGTTTCTTTCACCGATTTCCAACTGAGGGGAGCGGCTTATCAGGGTGGCGTTCCTATGAGCTGAGTAGTCCGGATGAGGCAGCCTCACTCACTTGGGCTCAGTTCTTAGAGATGTTTTTGCTTTTGTTTGTCCCTCAGAGCTTCAGGGATGCTTGGTGGGCATAGTTTGAGCATTTACGCCAGGGTACTATGACTGTGTCGCAGTATGCAGTCCATTTTAGTGACTTGGCTCGTCATACACCGGCCTCGGTTGGCACTATCAGAGAGAGAGTCTAACGCTTCATTGAGGAACTCCACCCTGGTATTCGGACCAGTATGGACAGGGAGTTGGAGATGGATATCACTTACCAGCAGGCAGTGAGTATTGCCCAGAAGGATAGAGGGCATGTTTTCATGGGACAGAGAGGAGAGGAAGGCCAAGAGGTCTCGAGAGACTGGTCATTATTCGGGAGCTTGGAACCAGCAGCACGCTATAGTAGGGGATTTTTGAGTCGCCCAATTCATTCAGCTCTTCCAGCAGCCAGCGGTATCCCAGCTCCTCCTAGACCTCAGGAGCCTTATTATGCACCACCAGTATCTAGTGTGCCTCCTGCTCGGGGTGCTATTACCGACCAGTCCAGCAGGCCAGTTCATAGTCAGCATCAGCCACCACGTGCTCCGAAGGGTCGTTTTGAGTGTGGTGACCCTCGCCACATGTTCAGAGATTGCCCCAGAGCTAGGAGGGGTGCATCATCTCAGACGTATCAGGCCCCACGTGCTCCACCGGGGCCTCCAGGTATTCTTCCATCCCCAGCTGCTACCCCAGCTTCTCAGACAGCTCGAGGTGGAGGTCGGGGAGGTCGAGGTCGCCCTAGAGGGGGAGTCCAGGCCAGGTACTACGCCCTTCTAGCCCGTTCATAGGTCGTTGCTTCAGATTCAATCATCACAGGTATTGTCCCTATCTGTCATAGGGATGCATCAGTATTATTTGACCTAAGCTCTACTTATTCATATGTGTCTTCTTATTTTGCTGCACATCTGGGGATAGCTCGAGATTCTTTGAGCTCCCATATTTATGTTTCTACTCCCGTGGGAGATTCTCTTGTTGTGGACTGCGTATATCGATCGTGTTTGATTGTTATCAGTGGTTTTGAGACCAGAGCTGATTTGTTATTACTCAGTATGGTAGATTCGATGTTATCTTGGGCATGGACTGGTTGTCGCCCCATTATGATATCCTTGATTGTTACGCCAAGATCGTGACGTTGGTTATGCCAGGTTTACCGAGATTAGAGTGGAGAGGTACCTTAGAGTATACTCCCCGCAGAGTCATTTCTTTCCTTAAGGCTCAGCGGATAGTTGAGAAGGGATGTGATGCGTACTTAGCCTATGTGAGGGGTGTTAATGTTGATACCCCTACAGTTGAGTCAGTTCCAGTTGTGAGGGACTTTCCTGATGTGTTTCCAGCTGATCTTCTCGGTATGCCGCCCGACAAAGATATTGATTTTGGCATTGATTTGTTGCCGGGCACTCAGCCCATTTCTATTCCTCCCTATCATATGGCTCCTCCTGAGTTGAAGGAGTTGAAGGAGCAGTTGCAGGTTTTGCTTGATAAGGGTTTCATCAGGACCAGTGTATCACCTTGGGGTGCTCCGGTATTATTTGTGAAGAAAAAGGATGGTTCTATGCGTATGTGTATTGACTATCGGCAGCTGAACAAGGTTCCAGTCAAGAACGGGTATCCATTGCCTCGCATTGATGATTTATTTGACCAGTTACAGGGTGCCAGGGTATTTTCCAAGATTGACTTGCGTTCTAGCTATCATCAGTTGAAGATTCGGGAGTCGGATATCCCGAAGACTGCCTTCAGGACCAGATATGGCCACTATGAGTTTCTTGTCATGTCATTTGGGCTGACCAATGCCCCAGCAGCCTTTATGCATTTGATGCACAGTGTGTTCCGGCCTTATCTTGATTCCTTCGTCATTGTGTTTATTGACGACATCTTGGTGTATTCTCGGTCCCAGGCGGATCATGAGCAGCATTTGAGGACTGTGCTTTAGACTTTGAGGGAGAAGAAGTTGTATGCAAAAATTTCTAAGTGTAAAATTTGGCTTGATTCGGTGGCATTCTTAGGCCATATGGTGTCTTGTGATAGGATCAAGGTAGACCCGAAGAAGGTGGAGGCGATGCAGAGTTGGCCTAGACCGTCATCAGCTACTAAGATCCGCAGTTCCCTTAGTTTGGCAGGGTACTATCGCCGCTTTGTGGAGGAATTTTCATCTATTGCAGCACCTATGACCAGACTGACCCAAAAGGGTGTTCCGTTCAGGTGGACTGAGGAGTGTGAGGAGAGCTTTCACAAGCTCAAGACATCCCTGACTACAGCTCCAGTGTTGGTATTGCCTACGGGTTTAGGATCCTATATAGTCTATTGTGATGCCTCGAGGATTGGCTTTATCACGACCCAAATTCCCAACCTTAGGGATCGTGATGGCGCCTAACACCACACTTGTTAGGCAAGCTAATGTTAGAAGTCGATTACTAATTTCCTTAATTAATTACTTAGGCATAAATAAATAAATTCAAAATGAACTTAACTAAAATAATTCCCAACAAAATTAAAATAAAATAATAATAATAATAACCAACTAAATGAAACGAACCACGAACTAATTATATAAATAACTCTAAGACTACCCCAGGGTCTGGTGTCACAATCCACGAACTACTATAGAATACTACAAATAATGGCTGAAAGAAATAGTGTAAATGTTCTGAATAATATAAAACAGTGTATGTAAAAATAGGAGAAGACTCTCGGAATCTGCGAACGCCGGCAGATGTACCTCGTGTCTCCAAATGAATAGGTGGTCGTCCTGAAATCCTCTACTGCTGAATAGAACCTGGATCTGTGCAAAAGAGCACAGAGTGTAGTATCAGTACAACCGACCCCATGTACTGAGTAAGTGTCGAGCCTAACCTCGGCGAAGTAGTGACGAGGCTAAGTCGGGCTTCAACATTTTAATCTTTAACAACAATAAATAATGAGCAAGAAGAAGTCTAAACAAATAGATAATTAAGTGTTGCAACCAAATAAAATAAAATAACTCAGCTATAACCAATTCCCAAATATCTCTTCAGAGTTCAAAACTTTAATTTTAAATAATAATAAAATAGTACTATAATATTTAAAGAGTAGTAAAATAAATATTTTTGCTTTTCAAAACTTTGATTCTCTTTTTCTTGAAAAATCAGTAAAATATAAATGTAAATATCCTCCCTTATCACTCCTTGTTGCGGCGTGCAACCCGCTCCCACCAGCCATATCATATATCAGTCCAAGCCTTTCACAATACTTTTGTTTCAACAATTATAAATAATAAACTGTATTTTTCTCATTACTTCATCAATAACCTCTCAACCATGAAACCAACAAGAATATCAAAATATATACACATTTATTCCCAAAAAAAAAACAATATCAAACCTCTCAGCCATATTTATATCACGAGGGAACCAACTCAAACAGCCAATACTCTTTCCAAATAGTCACAACAATAACTAACAACAATTCAACAAGGCCAAATAGTCATAGAAACAATAATGAACATGTAACAGTTAAGACAATGATCAAATAAGTGGGGAACGGGAAAGGGGATCATGTTTAACAAACAATTTGGGTGGTGCATAGATACTCGTCACCACACCTATACACCACGCCCATGCATTTCACATAACAAACAAGTGGGGAGTCCTATTCCCTCAAGCCAAAGTTAGACCAAACACTTACCTCAATTCCGCAGGCCACTCACTGCTCAATTATTGCTTTTCCTTTTGAATTCACCTCTAACTTGCTCGAATCTAATCAAAATTAACTTAATATCATTAACTAATGCTAAAGGAACTAACTTTATTGAAAAATATAATTTTTCCTAAGTTTTCTCAAAAAAAAAAGTGAAAACCCGACCCCGGGTCCGCTTGATCTAAACTCGGGGTTCAGACCAAAATACGTTTACCAATTCACCCACGAACCCAAATATGCTATTAGTTTTGAAATCCGACCTTAATTTGATATAAAAACTCGATTTTTGCAAAACTCCCTAATTTTACCCAAATCCTAGATTTTTACCATGAAAATTCTTTGTTTTTGCTTTAAAAGTGATGCAAAATAGTAAGGAATTGAAAGAACAAAGTTTGGAATTGATTACCTATGACTTGGGGATGAAGATTGTTGAAGAAAATCGTTTTTAGGGCTGAAAACCTCAAAATTTTGGTGAAGAAAGTGTTATGTCTGTTCTTTAACAGGTATTTATATTAGTTGGGCTGGGCAACTGTGCGATCGCGGATAAAGAGGTGCGATCGCATAGTGTAAGGGATTTTTGGTCAGTGTTATCGCATGGGGAGGGGTGCGATCGCACAGGGTATTTGATTTCCCTCCCCCAGGCCAAAATTTAAAGCAGTGCTATCGCACAGATACTGGTGCGTTCACACAGGGTTAGGGCTGCTGGCCTATGCGATCGCAGGCTTCTGAGTGCAATCGCACAGCACAAATCCTGGGACCCCTGAAGACTACACTATGCGATCGCGTTCATACCTATGCGATCGCACAGTAAAAAAACCTGGACACCAGATACTGAAAAACCAGCAGTTATTTTCAAGTGTAAAACACCCTGTGGCCTACCCGAAAATCACCCGAGCCCTCGGGGCTCCAAACAAATCATGCACGCAAGTCTAATAATATCATACGGACTTGCTCGTGCGATAAAATCATGAAAATAACATGTAAATTTATGAATTAAACCTCAAAACTCATCATTTACAACATAAACTCTTAAAGTTCATAATTTCTCAACCGGATGTCTGAATCTCGTCAACGAACTCCGCTTTTCACCAAATTTCACAGTTAATCCCTAAATATCATAACAAAGCTGTTCCGGGCTCCGGAACCAAAATACGGACCCGATATCAATGGTTTTTAGCATTATTTCTTTTCTTTAATTTCAGCAAAACAATTTCTTTCAAAAAATTAATTTCTAAGGCTTGGGACCTCGGAATTCATTTCCGGGCATACGCCCGAGTCCCATATTTTACTGCGGACCTCTCGGGATCTCTGGAACACAGATCCGGGTCCGTTTACTCAAAATGTTGACCAAAGTCAACTTTTACCAAATTTAAATTCTAAAAATCACTATTTCTCATATTTTCACATAAAAGCTTTCCGGTTTCACGCCCGGACTGCGCACGCAAATCGAGGTATTTAATTTTAGTCTTTTTATAGCTTTTAAGCATGGAACGGAGTCTAATTTTATAAAATGACCCCTTGGGTCATCACAGGCTTTAGAGCGGTATTGATGTAGGACGGTAGGGTGATTGCCTACGCGTCCAAATAGTTGAAGGTGCATGAGAAGAACTATCCAATTCATGATCTCGAGTTGGCAGCGATCGTTCATGCCCTAAAGATATAGCGTCATTATTTATACAGTGTTCCTTGTGAGATTTTCACGGATCACCGGAGTTTGCAGCACTTGTTCAAATAGAAGGACATCAATTTGAGCCAGCATAGGTAGTTGGAGTTACTCAAGGACTAAGACATCACTATATTATACCACCCGGGGAAGGCCAATGTGGTGGTCGATGCCTTGAGTCGCCAGGCGGAGAGTTTGGGGAGCTTGGCATATCTTTCGGCAGTTGAGAGGCCCTTAGCCTTGGATGTTCAGTCCTTAGCCAGTCAGTTTGTAAGATTGAATCTTTAAGAGCCTTACCGAGTATTAGCTTGTGTGGTTTCCCGATCTTCACTTTATGACCGCATCAGAGAGCGCCAGTATGATGATCCCCATCTTCTGGTTCTTTAGGACAGGGTTCAGCGAGGTGATGCCAGGGATGTGACTATAGGAGATGATGGTGTGATGAGGATGCAGGGTCGGATCTGTGTGCCCATTGTGGATGGGCTTCGGGAGTTGATTCTTGAGGAAGCCCATAGCTCGCGGTACTCCATTCATACAGGTACCGCAAAGATGTATCAGGACCTGAGATAGCACTACTGGTAAAGGATGAAAAATTATATATTGGAGTTTGTGGCCAAGTGTCTCAACTGTCAGCAAGTCAAATATGAGCACCAGAGACCAGGAGGGTTACTTCAGCAGATTGAGCTTCCGGAGTGGAAGTGGTAGAGAATCACCATGTACTTTGTGGTTGGACTTCCTCAAACTTTGAGAAAGTTCGATGTTATTTTGGTGATCGTGGATCGGCTGACCAAGTCACCCCATTTCATTCCAGTGTTGACTACATACTCCTCTGAGAGGGTTGCTGAGATTTATATCATGGAGATTGTTCACCTTCACGGTATTCCAGTAGCTATCATTTCAGACAGAGGTACACAGTTCATTTCACGGTTCTGGAGATTCGTTCAGCAGGAGCTATGCACCAGGGTAGAGTTGAGTATAGCCTTTCACCCTCAAACAGACGGGAAGTCCGAGCGCACGATTCAGATTCTTGAGTATATGCTCTGTTCCTGTGTGATGGATTTTGGAGGGTCATGGTACCAATACTTACCACTTGCTGAGTTTGCTTATAATAACAGCTACCAGTCCAGCATTCAGATGGCGTCGTATGAGGCTTTGTATGGTAGACGGTTTCGGTCTCCAGTGGGATGGTTTGAGCCGGGCGAGGCCCGATTTTTGGGTACAAATTTGGTCCAGGATGCCCTGGCCAAGGTGAAGATGATTCAGGAGAGACTTCGCACAGCTCAGTCCAGGAAGAAGAGTTATACGGACCGGAAGGTTCATGATTTGGCATTTATGACTGGTGATCGGGTTTTGCTTCGGGTATCGCCTATGGAGGGCGTCATGAGGTTCGGGAAGAAGGGTAAGTTGAGTCCGAGATTTATTGGCCCTTTTGAGATATTGTGGCGTGTTGGGGAGGTTGCTTATGATCTAGACTTGCCTCCAACCTATCAGGAGTTCATCCAGTATTCTACGTCTCTATGCTCCGGAAGTATCACGGTGACCTGACCCATATTTTGGATTTCGGTTCAGTCCAGTTGGTCAAGGATTTATCATATGTTGAGGAGCCACTAGCTATATTGGATAGACATGTCAGAAAGCTCAAGTCGAAGAATATTGTATCAGTAACAGGTCAGAGCCACTAGTTTCATTTATGATCTGTGTGTAAAATTTGAGGTCATTCGGACTAGTTTGACGTGTTTCGGCATCGGTTGTGGAATTGGAAATTTCATAAGTTCTTAGGATTGAATCCATGTAAAATTTGTGATTTGTGGTGTTATGTGATGTGATTTGAAGACACGACTAAGTTCGGATAAGGTATTAGGACTGGTTGGTAAGTTTGGTTGAGGTCCCGGGGGCCTCGGGGATGTTTCGGATGCTCAACAGGGAGATTTTTGGACTTAAGTACCAGCTGAAGCTTTGCTGGTTCTAGTGTTTCGCACCTATGGAAGGGGAGCCGCAGGTGCGGACATGCAGGTGCAAAAAGGGGTCTCGCAGATGCGGATTTGACCAGGGTCAGTCAGGCTCGCAGATGCGGTAGGAGTTCCGCAGATGCGGCCCAGTGACCGCAGGTGCGGCCCCAGCCCACTTAATGAGATTTCGCACCTACGATGACTTTTCCGCAGGTGCGGTCCAATGGGCCGCAGGTGCGGGATCGCTAGGCAGATAACATCTAATTCGAGGGTTTGAATTTCATATCTTCAAAAAATGATTTGGAGCTCAGGATTAGGCGATTTTGAGTGGGTTTTGAAGATAAGGCTCATAGGTAACGATTCCTAATCCTATTTCACTTATATATCATTAATCTATAACAATTTCTTCAATCTAATCAAGGAATTTGAGGGGAAAATTAGAAAAATGGGAAGAAAGTTCCCAAGTAAAAATCTGAGAATTTAATGGGATTTGACGTCGGATTTCGATGATTCTTGTTCGAGTGTGTTCGTGAGTGAATGAGTGTTCTAAATTGGTAACTTTCACTTGATTCTGAGACGTGTGCCCGGGGGATGTTTTGGGCAATTTTCCTAATTGAGTGTATTAGCTTCGAACTAATTAGCTAGATTACTTTCTTAAAGTGATATTTACATTATGCATTTGAATTGAATAGATTTGGGCCATTCGGAGTCGGGTACTTGTGGCAAGAACGTGGTTTCGAGTTGAGTAGAGCAGTCGAGGTAAGTGGCTTGTCTAACTCTGTGTTGGGGAATTTCCCTTAGGTTGTTTTGATATAATTGTTGTGTGGGCGCCGTGTACGTGAGGTGACGAGTACGTACATGGGCCATTTCTGCAAAAAATCCCATTTTTCCTTCAAAAATTATACAGTGTTTTGTTCTTCTATTACATCATTTCAACGTCTTTAATTGTTCATCTTAGATTAGGAAATCATGCCTATTGTTTCCATATTAAATTGCATAATTGACACTCTATGCGCCATGTTTAGTTAGTTTTCCCCTGCTTTCCTACCTGTATTTTTATGAACTGTTAGAATTGATGTTTATTCGGCATTTACTTCACATTGCATATTTAAATTGGGGACTACGGACGTACTCGAGGAGATCCCCCCAGCACTGCGTATTTGAATTGGGGACTACGGACGTATTCTGGGAGATCCCCCCTATACTGCATATTTATAAATGGAACTACGAGACGGTATCCTGGGAGATTCCATTATGTGTTACGTTGTGCTGAGCCGAGGACTCCATTTTACTATCTTATTTTAGCTTATTCACTTTGAATGTTTATTTTAGAACTTGTTTCTTTTCCGTACTATTTAAATTGTTTATTTATAAATCTAGTAGAGGCTTAACCTGACCTCGTCACTACTTTACTGGGGTTAGGCGTGGCACTTACTGGGTACCGAACGTGGTGTACTCATGCCCTTTCCTGCACATGTTTTTCGTGTGCAGATCCAGGTTCGAGTTCTCAGCCACGTGGCTAGTGGTAGTCGCAACTGTTACGAGGAGACTGTAAGGTAATTTTGCCGCGTCCGCAGAATCCTCTGAGTCACCTTCCATTCCGGTCTAGATAGAGATTTCTATGGGGGGTTTTCCCCGTTGTATAGAGCTATTAATGTATAGAAGCTTGTGACTATGATGTGACATTCTGGGTTTTGGAAGTTATACTTGTACATGCCGCGCAGCTATGTTTGTCAACTTATATTTTCCTTTCTGTCTTTAATTTATCGTTTTGAATTAAGATTTTCCGCAAATTTAGCCTTACCTAGTCCTAGAGACTAGGTGTCGTCACGATACCTTTAGGAGGGTAAATCGGGTCGTGACACCTCTGATAGGCGGACCTCCACCTCTAGCGGGCTGGCCTCCACCCCTAGCGGCCTGGCCTCCACCTCTAACAACCTGACCTCTACCTCTGGCTTACTGACCCCTACCCCTGGCTAGCTGGGCAGGCGGTGCTGGAACTATAGCAAAGGAACCCTAATACTTAGAATTATCTGACGCGCGAGGACAATATCTAGAAATGTGTCTTGGGTCACCACAAGTGTAACAAGACCTCGGATACTGAGACTGCAGGCAGGCAAACTGACCCTATCGACCAGTATAACCACCCTGAACACTCTGGAGAGGAGGTGCACTGATAGGAGTTGATGGTGCACTGTAGACTGCCTGAGCAGAAGGAGGCATATAAGAACCAAAACCACCTGAAGTACCATGAGATGCCTGAAGTGCTGAATGAAACGGCCTAGAAGGATGGCCCTTGCTGAAATTAACCCCGCCTCAAGATGAGGCACCACTGAAACCACCGGAATGGCAAGGTTTCTTGTCAGACCCCTGACCTCCCATCCCGAGAACCGACTCCACTCTCCTGGCCACATTAGCCGCATCTTGAAAAGAAATCTCAGTCCCTGTCTCTTTGGCCATATGCAACCTAATGGGCTGAGCAATGCCCTCAATAAATCGTCTGACTCTCTCTTTCTCTGTAGGCAACAAAAGAATAGCATGTCTGGCCAACTCCACAAAGTGATTCTCATATTGGGTCACAGTCATGTTGCCCTGCTGAAGTCTCTCAAACTGACGACGTTTCTCCTCTCGAGTAGTAACAGGAAAAAACTTCTCCATAAAGAGATGAGAAAACGTATCCCAAGTCCAATCAGGTGACCCAACTAGTCTAGTCAACAAATAATCCCTCCACCATTTATTGGCGGAACCGGTCATCTGAAAGGCAGCGAAATCAACCCCATTGGTCTCCAAAATACCCGTATTACGCAGAACCTCATGACAACTATCCTGATATTCCTGAGGATCCTCTGAAGTGTCACCACTGAAATGAACAGGGAAGAGCTAAATGAACCTGTCCAACCTCCACAAAGCATCGGTGGACATAGCTGCCCCATCAACAGGCCGCGCTGGAGCAACTGGCTGAATTACCCCAACTAGATTGGTTGCTGGGGTCTAAACCTGAGGAGTAGTCTGAACAGGAGTGTGGGTAGCAGGAGTCTGGACCCCTCCTCTAGCCTGAGATACGGCTGCTGCTACGGGGAATGTGCCAGTGTGGGCTACACTCTCCATAATGCCCACTAAACGGACCAAAGCGTTTTGAAGTACCGGGGTGGCAATAAACCCCTCTGGGACCTCAGCTGGTCCGGCTGGAACGGTTTGAGCTGGAACCCCCTCATTAATCTCAATATGGGGCTCCACAGATGGGGATGTTGTCTGAGCAATGGGCTGAGTCCTGCCCCTGCCTCGGCCTCGGCTTTGCCCCTAGTAGGAGTCTGGAGGACCGGAGTGTTGGTCAGCGGAAAAGGAATCACACGTTCTCGCCATCTGCGAGAGAATATAAGAATTTAATCAGTATTTGAGATAACAAGGATCGCACGATAGAATAGAAATAAAAATAGAGTTGTTTCCTAACTCGATAGCCTTTGAGGGATAAGTTACAGACGTCTCTGTATCGATATCAGACTCTATTAAGCTTGTTCGTGAATTGTGAGACCTAAGCAACCTAGTGCTCTGATACCAACTTGCCACGACCCAAATTCCCAACCTTAGGGGTCGTGATGGCGCCTAACACCACACTTGCTAGGCAAGCTAATGTTAGAACTTGATTAGCCCTTTTCTTTGGATGTTTATTAACACAATAAGACAACATAAAAATAAACTACATCTAATAATTCTAATGCAAGTCTTCACGAATAAAATAATAAATGAATGAATAAACCAAGCCACGAACTAAATATATAACTATAAGACTACCCCAGGGTCTAGTGTCACAATTCACGAACTACTAAGAATACTACATATAATGGGCTGAAAGAAATAATGCATTTGTTTTGAGTTTAATAAAATAGTCTCTATAAAACTAAGAGAAGACTCTAGGAATCTCGGACGCCAGCAGATCTACCTCGTGTCTCCGAATGATGAAAAGCAGCTACTAAAGTCTCCTAACGCTGGACCGTAGTGCAGAGTGTAGTATCAATACAACCGACCCCATGTACTGAGTAAGTGTCGAGCCTAACCTCAGCGAAGTAGTGACGAGGCTAGGACAAGACACCACATAAAATCTGGATATTCATAATCATGCTAGCAGGAATAATAGCAATTAAAGAATGTAAACATCAATAAATGGGAAGGGAGCATGCGGCGGGGAATTTTTAACATAAAGGATACGGATAACAATAAGACAAACACAGACGGTGATCAACAGTAATATTAGCAATTAATAATAGAAATGGAACTTGCACGGCATCACCCTTCGTGCTTTTACTCTCATCCTCACCAGATTATAATTAAGAATGCACGGCATCACCCTTCGTGCTTTACTCTCTTCCTCACATTATAAATAAATCATGCACGACATCACCATTCGTGCTTTACACTCTTCCTCACAATATAATCAAATCATGCACGGCATCACCCTTCGTATTTTACACTCTTCCTCACAATATAGTTAAATCACCATAACATATAAAAAAGGAATTTCAAAAAAGAAATGGTATTTCCTCATAATTTCCCCAATTAATATTTCAATCTCAACTCAATGTTCTAAAAGGGATTTCACAAGAACCCAATATTTCGTCATGGTTACTATCATCATTTATCATTTCAGTCTCAACTACAACAACAACAAACCCAGTTTGATCCCAACATGTGGGGTCTGGGGAGGGTAGTCTGTACGCAGACCTTCCCCCTACCTAATGCAGGTAGAGAGGATGTTTCCAATAGACCCTCGGCTCAGGAAGGGCAATAAGAAGAAGAGGGAAGCAAGGAAGGAAGAAAGATGGAAGAGAAAGAAAAAAGAAAACCAATAAAAATCACATACCGTAATAAAGGATAAATAGTATCCAATAATAGCAACAGGGAATACAATACCTGAGGCGAACAAAACCACATACCGTAATAAAAATCTAAGAATATGAACGAAAATGCATGCTACTAAGCCAATCGGAGAACACTATAAACTACCTACTAACCTTCTACCTTAATCCTCGACCTCCACACCCTCCTATCAAGTGTCATGTCCTCAGTGAGCTGAAGCAGCATCATGTCCTGCCTAATCACTTCTCCCTAGTACTTCTTAGGTCTACCTCGACCCCTTCCCTGATCCTCCATGGCCAACCTCTCACACCTCCTGACAGGGGCATCAATGCTTCTTCTCCTAACATGTCCGAACCATCGCAGTCGCGACTCCCGCATCAATATTCAAAATAATAATCATCTCGGTGGAACCGGATACTAATATCTCAACATTTCACTAACAGCAATTAATCACAGATGATAGGCTTTAAAACAACCGAAATAACAAGAAATAACATTTTCTCGCATGGTATGACCTGACCACAACGTATAGGTACTCGTCATCTCACCTATACATTGGATTTAGCAAACAAACAGGTAACAAGTAGTCACACAAAACCTATTCAAGGTAAGGTTAGACATAACACTTACCGCAATTTCGCAAGCCACTCACTGTTCAATTATAGCTTTTCCTTTCGAATTAACCTCCAACACACTCGAATCTAATCATAATTAGCTTAATATCATTAATTATTGCTAAAGGAAGTAACTTTACTGAAAATTATGATTTTTCCTAAGTTTTCTCAAAAACATTTAAAACCTGACCCCGGGCCCTCTTGGTCAAACTCGGGGTTCGGACCAAATTTTATTTACCCATACCCGAGCCCGAGTATGCAATTAGTTTCGAAATCCGACCCCAATTCGAGGTAAAGATTCGATTTTTACAAAATTTCCTAATTCTACCCAAATCCTCAATTTCTACCATGAAAATTCTAAATTTTTTATTGAAAAGTGATGAAAAATATTGGGTAATTGAAAGAAAGTAGTTAATGGACAGTTACCTATGATTTTGGGAGGAAAAAGTCTTGATAAAATCGCCTAGGTCTTCTACTCTCGTGAAAATTAAGAAGAAAGAAAAAAAACGGCTGGAGTTCTAATTAATATGAACTCACTACCCGACCCTCGCACCTGCGGTGCTTGGGTCGCACCTGCGATAGGCGCACGTGCGGAAAACATTCCGCTTCTGCGAAAAAGGAAATGGCCACAGGGGCCGCACCTGCGGTCGCGCACCTGCGAAGGGAGGGGGGCCAAGCTCGGGTCGCATCTGCGGCTACAGCTCGCACCTGCAACCCAAGGCTCGCAGGTGCAGGCACACCAAATTTGGTGCACCAGCAGCCTTGTTGAGTTTTAACTCAACCCGCGCATCGTCCGAACGACACCCGAGCCCTCGGGGCTCCAAGCCAAACATGCACGCAAGTCCAAAAACGTCATACGGACTTGCTCGTGCGATCAAATCATGAAAATAACATCTGAAACTATGACTTTAACCTTAAAACTCATCATTTTCTCAAGAACACTTAAATTTCACTATTTCTCAACCGGACGTCTGAATCATGTCAAATCAACTCCGATTCTCAAATTTCACAGATAGTACTTAAATACTATAATAAATATGTACCGGGCTCCGAAACCAAAATACGGACCCGATACCAATGGTTTTAAACATTAATTTATTTCTTTATTTCATTAATAATTCAGCAAAACAATTTCTTTCAAAAATTGATTTCTAAGGCTTGGGACCTCGGAATTCGATTCTGGGCATACGCCCAAGTCCCATATTTTACTGCGGACCTCCCGAGATTGTCGGAACACAGATTCGGGTCTGTTTACTCAAAATGTTGACTCAGGTCAACTAACACCAAATTCCTAACTCTAGAAATTACTATTTCTCACATTTTCACATAAAAACTTTCCGGTTTTACGCTCGGACTGCACACGCAAATCCAAGTAATTAAAATTAGTCTCTTTATGGCTAATAAGCGTAGAATGAAGTCTTAATTCATAAAATGACCCCTTGGGTCATCACATAAAGATATGCATTATTCTTCTCAATCAAATACTCTAAAGTTTCACCTGTTCTAGCGTTACAGTCCAAGTTCAGTCTTCATTCGTAGATAAAAAATTTCATGTATTCATGTTACCTTTATTTTCAATGGAACTAATCGCTTAATTAGCTCTCCTTTTGATCATATTTTCTCTTGCAACACTAGCACTACTATTATTGTGTACTCAAGAGGATACTATTACTCAACATGATATATTCCCATTTTATCGTTTTCCTCATTTTGTAACGTTTTAATTTTATATTTAATCCTATTGCAAGAATAAGAGTTTAAATTATTGTTATTTTACTCTCTCTCTTTTTTCTTGTAATAAAAAAAATAATATTTATGTGTTGTCTAATGACTACAAATAGTTATTATTTTTCCTTTTACTAATTTTCTGCAAGCAGTGTTAGTGTTATCTAATGATTATTAAAAGTTGTATTTGGTGAAGAGGATAAGAAAATGAAGGAAATAGAAGAGAAAGCCGAGAAATTGATGAACATTAAAAAGAGGGATCGAGTGAGGGCATCAACTACTTATTTTTTTAAAATAACATATAACATCATTGTCTTTTTTAGATAATCACCTTATTATCTTTCTATAGATCAAGCTAGAATGACTTTAGTATTCAATTTAAGTCTAGAAACTTCGGTTATGTTTTTGATAATTAGTACTACGGTACTTTTGCAAATGAAATTGTAAATGCTACTAATATTTTATTAACTTATATGTATATATTAATTACTTGTAGGTGTATATATCATATGATTCTTAAGGTATTGTGTTTGACATGTATCAGTCACAAATACCTATAAAAATATGCAAGCTACTAACTTACCTCTAAAATATAAATAACTGGATTAGTGAATGTTATTACCGCGCGAAGCGCGGGTAAATTTACTAGTTAAAGAATATGGGAGAGAGAGAAGGCGTATGAATCTGGAGCACAAACAAGGACATTGAAGAGATTGGAGGAGACAAGAACGTGAACGAGAGATCTCAAACCGGGTGCGTCTATTCCGTCAGTCATTTGTGACCATCACAGTAGGCTTATGCTCACTCCCATTCTCCATTGTGGTCAAATTTGTAAATGAAATTTGGAAAAAAAGTTTGACAGCCCACCAAAAATGACATTAGGAACAATAGTCATTGTTTTGCCATGATCGTTCCTCGTTATTTGGCGTTTTTGAACCATAAAATAGAAATTCTGTACCATTCCTAGATTTTTTTGTTATATCCCGCGCCACTATAACTATCCGGGTAACTGGATCCAAATTGCCTAAAATTTTGTCGGTCCATCAAAAATCGACCTAACACCATGATCATCCCATATTTTTTGACATTTTAGGTCCATAAACAGGAATTATGTACCATTCCCAAATATTTGTGTGTTATAGTGTACGTCATCTGCATGCATCCGACTCCGGGAATAGAATCGCCTAAAATTTTGCCGGCACATTTAAAATGTCTAAGGAACAATAGTCGTCGCTTCGCCATGACCGTTCCTCATTTTTTGACATTTTAGCGCCATAAAATAGGAATACCTCACCATTTATCTGTTTCTCGTGTGATATAGCCCACGTCATATGCATGTATCCGGGTGACCGGGCCCGAATTGCCTAAAAAAATTTAGTCCCATCAAAAGCGACTTAAGGAACAATAGTCATAACTTCTCCATGATTGTTCCTCATTTTGTTGGGCATTTTAGGGTCATAAAACTGAAATTCAACACAATTCCCAGATTTTCGTGTGCTAACCCACACCATCTACATGTATCCGGCGATCCGACCCTAATCGTTTAAAATTTTGTCATCCCATAAAAAACGACCTAAGAAACAATAGTCATTGCTTCTCCATGATCGTTCCTTATTTTTTAGCGTTTTACTATGTTGGAATTCCGCATCATTGCCAGATTTTCGTGTGCTAGCCCAGGCCGTCTGCATGCATCCGGCGACCTGACCCTAAACGTTCAAAATTTTGTCGTCACATAAAAAATGACCTAAAGAACAATAGTCATCGCTTCTCCATGACCGTTCCTCATTTTTGGCATTTTAGGATCATAAAACAAAAATTCTGCACCATTCCAAAATTTTCGTGTGTTAGCCCATGCCATCTACATGCATCCGGGTGACCAGACCCGAATCGCATAAAATATTGTCAGCCCATCAAAGACATCCTAAGGAAGAATTGTTATCGCTACGCATAACCATTCCTCATTTTTTGGCATTTTTTCGATCCATAAAAATGAAATTCCACACCATTCTCAGATTTTCGTATGCTATAACCAACGCCATCAACCTGCAACCGAACGACCAGACTCGAACCGCCTAAAAAAAAATTTGGCTCATAAAAAATGACCTAACTTCATGACATTATCCATTTATTTTGGAGTTCTAATTATGAAATTTGAAATTCCATGATAATGGTTATTTTTTAGTACATGACTGAAAAGTGGCTATCCCTTTACTATGCAAAGTTTGGCAAAGCTACAATCTATTTTATACAGAAGATAAATAACTTGCAGCAAAAATACTTGATATAAGTATAAATAAAATAAAAAATAAAGGAAATTCATACTTGCCATCGCAAAACTCCTAGTAGTTCCACTCGCCATTGTACTATCATTTGATTCAACTAAACATACCTTCAAGCTGCCTCAATTTTCAACTATTTCTCACAAAACCAAATCATGAATAAAACTTACAATGTTAACATGTTTGATAAATGCCTCATGAATTACAGAGCCCAGATTTGATACAATTGCCTGACCTTAGGAGTATACTATGTTACTCGAACTCTCCGAAAATATCATCGGGTGCGTGTCGGATCCTCCAAAAGTAATGCATTTTTGATGGATTATATCATCGGGTGCAACATCATTTTGGAGAGTCCGTGCAATACAGTAAGTATATATTGGTTAGATCAGAAGCTCTGGGAGCTAAAAAATAATAATTTACATGAATTTACGGAAAGAAAAACTACAGAAACTATCTACAATAAGAAAATAAAAGAAGGGAAAAACAAACAATTGCGTAATGCTACTCCCCGTGGATCATGACAGACTGAAAGGGTACTCTCTTAATTTCAACAAAGGTTGAAAACTCCTTGCTCATAGGTTGTTTCCATGGTTCACCATCCATCTGCATATACGCTTCTTTCCATTCGCCACCTCTCAATTCAAACCTAATTGCTGAAGCCTAGTGAATAGAAACAGATATTTTTGATTAAACATGAATCAATAATGTCAAACAACTCCAGACCAGCAGTGGTTGTGGTAACAATAAAAGTGTCTTAGAACAAATGAACTGATGAAAACATGAACATGAGTTATGACATTCTCTCTGCAAAAAATGTGTGTGTGTGTGTGTGAGAGAGAGAGCACGCTTGTGAGAGTGAAAGACAACAAGTCGCTGAAATATATGAAGTTTATTAAAGTGGCAAAAAAGCAATAAACTCTAACATATCCATTTATCAATGAAGTTTCTAGATCTTGCATCTACTTATCTAGGGAATATGAGAATCTAATCTTTTGTGTGTGCTCGCACGCGCGCGTGTGAGAGAGAGAGATATTTTATGCGGGTACACGTGCGAGAGTGAAGAAGGAAGGAAAACAAGGCTAGTGTTCCATAAGAAGCAAAATGAAGGACAGTAAGAAGGAGAATAAAAATTCTATCCCCCCCCCCCCCCCCCCC
>ML295278.1:71538-87566 GCA_005239495.1 Nicotiana undulata
AAAAGGAAAAAAAAAATTTCCCCCCCCCCCCCCCCCCAAAAAAAAAAAAATCATTCAGCTTTCGACAGGAAATTATACAAAGCAATGCACGTGACAATTTCATAAAATAGAGAACAGTTTCCAGCGAGCAGAGCATATCTAAATTGATTGCACTGGATACCTGGGCAATATGTTTGGCGGAGATGAGTTCAACCATAACCATAGAAGCATGCCACCCATGTTTCAGGCCAAATATTTCAACATATCCATCATCTGCATGGGCTTCAACAAAACCCCTCTGAAATTTCCAAAGCAAGTGAAAAGAAGTCAATATTATTGTTTGTAAAATGTTACAGTGGATAATGCCTTCGCTTATTTCAAAATTAGCAACTGATTCATTGAGTAGGATATAGCACTTGGGGGTCTTCGGCTCTCATTGAGCTCAATCTTAGCATGGAAATATAGAAAATTCAGTACCCTCAAAGACACAGCTCAATTGTTTATTTTTTCACTATGCCATAACACCATATTCAGTATTTCAAGCGGAAGGTGACTAAAAATGAAGTTGCTTGATTAAATGAAAGGAACTATCAACTTCTTCTACTTAAAATGTCCAACGAATTTTCAGCCAAAAATCCTAATTGACCAAACATGTCTATTTGTCTACCATGGGTCTGATTTAAGTCAATTGAGGTTCTTACAGCCCTCTGGATACATAGTCCTAAAAGTAAAAGGACAAATGTAAAATGGAAGTGCATCACCATTAGTACAAAAGTCACCATCTGATGCATCTAATAAAAAAAGAATACCTTCTCCAAATACTCTGGCTTCAAATTACCCCATGGATTCCTTCCACTGCCATAGCTTGGAAGATTCAAAGTGACTATAGATCGAACACTACAACATGAAGGAATGAAAGGCCAAGTAAAAGGAATGTATATATAAAAAACTTCAAAACATGTAACAATTCATTAGAAGCACTATTATCAGAATTATGTTTCAGTATGATGGCTATATTTGTCAAAATATTCCGAGAAATTGAGGAATCCAAGTGTTTCTGCATCTTGTGATGGATTTTTTAGTACATTACTCTAACAGACACAACAGGATGAATGTCAACCTTGAAGGGATAGGGACTTGCTCCCACTTTGAGCTATTGACCTTCTTGACATATAACCGCAGAATGTTATTTAATCCCCTGCATCAAAAAAAAAAAAAAAAAAACTTCAGGAGATCAGATAATTTTTGATAAACTTCAGGAGATCAGATATATGCTTCAGTAAACTAAACTTAAAACCCAATATATGGTCTCAAATGAGAACAGCAACAATAGCAAGCGGGCAAAAAGATCTTTCCCAAAACATTTTCTAAATGAGCTAATTACACAACACCAAAATCCAGTAGAATTGTCCCGAAGAAAAGCTTGGAAGGTAAAACACCATATCTAAAGCCATTGTGTATCGAAAGAAGAGGAAGAAGGCATACATTGTATACGAAATACCGCTTATGATATAGCTATCTACAGTAATATTCACATGGAGCAAGTAATTCAAGTGGAGAATTAAATTTCTAATCAAGTATAATGCAAGACAACTAGCTCTATATTTAATTAAAGACAAAAATCTTCAAGACAAACTACATTTTGTTATTGAGTTGTTAAAAGTACATGGAAGTGGTTTTCTTGTGCATGAGCAAGTAATTCAAGTGGAGAATTAAATTTCTAATCAAGTATAATGCAAGACAACTAGCTCTATATTTAATTAAAGACACAAATCTTCAAGACAAACTACATTTTGTTATTGAGTTGTTAAAAGTACATGGAAGTGGTTTTCTTGTGCATGACTTTGACCGGAAGAACTGTTAGCTTTAAGATACTATAAATAAGGAGCAAACACGTGTTAAACCAATCTATCAGGACATTTGTGGTCTTGATAATTGATCTCTTATAGTAATATCATATCAAACCTATACACACTTGCTATCTTTCATGCCTAAGAATATCAGTATTCTGCATTCAGCGGTAGATGTATGTAAATTTAATAGCCCAGCTTGACAAGCAACTCTTTTGATCTGAAGTGCAATGAGAGATGTATCTCTTTTAAGACTAGGACTAATCGATCCAGGCTACAAATGTCACCAAGCAGGGCCTTACTGATAGATAAAAGAAATTATTTATATCTCTAATTTGTTCTGACCCCAATCTATGATGAATTAGACAAGTGAGAGGGAAGCAAATTGTATGATTATGCATGTAGGAAAACAAGGAAAATAGAAACAGTTATGGCATCCGGGATTTGAGTGGATAATTGAGTGAGACAGTTCCAACCTTAAGCCAGGATCGCTGCTACAAGGTGCAAAGAACCAGCCTTGCTTGCAACTATATCCTGAGTAAATCAACTGCAGTAAATATTCTAGTTAGAATCTAGAACCTTGAACCCATGAAATTAAATATAGTATACTTATGAAAAGTAAAAGCATCGATTAGTATACACTTCAAAACTTGTATAAGTCTTTGCAGCAGAAGTTTAAAAGGCAAGTAGTGGCTATAAAACATCAAAGGATGGCAACACTTATGCTGCAGTAAGAACAACAAATCATCTGACAAGCAATACTGACTATAAAACTGCTAGCCATCATATGCATAGAACAAGAGTCTTACGTAACTTTCGCTAGATTATTGCATACTACAAACGGAATCAAAGATCAGAACACTATCATAGGATACATTATGCAATTTTCAGTTAGTTACCCAAATACCCTAAATCTTTCAAGAGAAACTGAAGAATTTAAAATCTCCAACGAAAAGTAACCCAAGCAGAAGAAATTGAGTACTGATCCTTAAAAAAATGAGAGATCAAACTTTTCACTGGTCTTCCTTCAACAGGAGAAACTTCAATTCCTAAACAGGTAAGATTCTTGATTTAATAGGTATTCTGGTGACTGGTGAGTCTCTCCATTAAAATAGGTAACACTAAAATCCTTAAAGACAACACAAGAACCCAAAAGAAAATCCAAATAAACATCCATGCTAGTCACTACAGTTCTTCATAAAACCAATAGTGGGAACTAAAACAGAAAAGTATTTTCCCCAAGCTATCTTCAATTAGATACCCTAGGTGTTTCAGGAACTGATGAGCTATAAATTTTAACAAGAAAACATATTCACTGCTTGAATGAATAATGGAATATCCACTTGCAATATTCAAAAAATTTGTATAGTCCTCTTACCAAATAAAATGAAAAAGACAAAAAACAACAAAAATATGGAAGCAATGCGACTAGAGGAAAAATTCAATACAAATACTTTCTTGGTGGTTCCACGGAACGTCAAATTACACACATTGTTCAATTTAAAAAGCACAATTAAAAATATGTCAGCACGGGCATGTGTTTTCCTTGCTTCCCTCTTCTTCTTCTTCTTGCCCTTCCTGAGCCGAGGGTCTATTGGAAACAACCTCTCTACCTGCATTAGGTAGGGGTAAGGTCTGCGTACAGACTACCCTCCCCAGACCCCACATGTTGGGATCAAACTGGGTTTGTTTTAGTTGTTGTTGTTGCAGCACAGGCATGTGTTACCAAACCTTTGGTCTTTTTCCCAATTTCTAAACTTCACATTAGAAAGCCATCTTGTGCAAATTGATCGCCTAGATTTAAATGGAAAGAGTTGAGATCCTATTACTTGAATTATAGCTCAGTCGATATATGGCTTCCAAGGTTCTATGGGTCTTTGGATAAACTTTATTCTGTTAGAGGCCCTTTTAGTGTTCTCCAAATATTACACATCTGGGACTGAAGTTTGCTTCACTTCAGACATATGTCCCTTTCCTCGTTAAAGGTGTTGCTGGTACCACATTTCTTCATTTTGAGAAGTGCGTATGCTTTAGCAAGTTGAATTTAAGAAAATAAAAGATCAAGCAACTTTTTAAAATTAAAACTAAAAAAGATGAACCAGTTTATGATCAAGAACGAGAGCGTCAACCTTGTTTGAAAGAGGACCTTGAGCAAGGTAAGGCTTTTCATTGCGCAGGTGGTGAAAACCATAGGCAACTTGCGCGTCCATTCCTGCAATATTAGTGGTAAAGACAAATTGTCACAGCTGCTTGTTTATCACATATTGTTAAACAAAAATAAAAGTAGAAGTATGACATTGAATAAGCAAACAGGCAATTTTCTTTGTTGATAACTTTGATTTTATTACCTTGTCTAAACAATGTCTTTTTTTCTCGAGGCAGGGTAAGTTGGTGCTAGACACCAAGAGCCATTTTTTTGTGGTTAAAATAATTTCCCCCCTATCCCAAATGGTTTGGCATCATTTCCCTGAATAAAAATTTTTGGGATGTATAGGAAAGAGTGCCAACTTATCTAGCATCTGGCCCTATCACTTTAGTAGTTTCAATAACTCTTCAATATCTCTAAATAACAACTGTTGTTCTCAAAACTAGCAAAAGTGGTGGTACAATGGTGGTGATAGAAACTATTTTTTCTGATTTTTAGCAACTCCAAATACTGACACTGGAAGACCAAGTGCTGGTGGAGGGAGTATATGCATTTGTAGAGGCACTGCCAACTAAGAATAGTAACATCAGCTTAAGCTATAAGATTTAATCAAGATAAATAAGAAGATACACCTAAAGAAGTGGTTTTGCCAGAATTGATTGAAGATTTTCTAGTATTCATACAAATCTAAAAGAATTTTATATTTTTCTAATAAAATCAATGACACTGATCTATATAGACCAGTCACATGTCTTGCCAGATAGCAGCAAATAAATGTAAATAAAGTAATAAATCATGATGTCAAAAGTACTTTGATGCTCTAGTTAGACCAAGTTACTGTTGCACACCTATGCTAAAGTAATTGTAAAATACTCCTTGATAGTAGGACGACTTCTCTGGTAATTGCCCATCAACTTCCAATTCCTGCACAACCAACATCGTAGATGAATTAGTAGAAACAGCTAGAAAATTAAATATGTTCATCATGACTCAATTTAAAGTAATATCCATTCAATCAAAACAAGGAATAAAACAAACAAACATATGATACCTCACAAGCTGACAGATAAAAAAAGATGCATGTACTAAACCAATATATGGAGATGCTCGTTCTAGTTGAGCATCTAACTGTACCAAAACACTAATCACATACGCAAAAGTATATAGGAATTGCTGTAATATTACATTTAGAAAGAAAACCATCCAAGTGATACTTAGATGCTAAATTCCCTAACCATATCCCTTGAAGCATAACTAATTTACTAGGACCAAATGAAATAGCACTGTACGAACAATGAATGACTTTAATCAAGAGAACATAAGTATATATTAACAAGTCTCCATGCATTGATTCCTTGGGACCCTATGAAATAGCACCAAACAAGCAATAAATGACTTTCAATTGGAGAAGCATAAGTATATATTAACAAATCTACAGCACATTGATTTCCTTAAACTACAAATTGGCTACGCCAAATTGCAAATCTCACAAGGCACTTTTGGGCCCCGAGTAGTATATTAACCATGAAGTTGGTAGTTTAGCACACTGATGACCAAAAGTGGCGAGGAATGACTCATTGACAAACTCCCATTCTGTCAACTGGGGAAAAGACATGCACTGTAGATGCTTCTGGAGTCATCTAGCATGCCGCAAATAGCAGAGTGAATGAACTTTATGGCTCAACAAACACATGCTTAGATTGTAGGTCCTCTAGTATCAGTTTTCTAGATGGTGAGATGGTCATTGGATTCGATAGGCAGCAGCTGCATGCTATTTCGTCATTAATAAGATGAGAGCAGTTGGCATGGAAGAAGATTAAGCAAAGTACAATTTTTAGCACTGTGGATATGCTGTTCATACTAAGAGATCAACAACATATGATAACGAGCTACAAGAAGTATACATCTGACAAGACGTAATAAACTTTATGAAGGAAAAAACATGTGGTGAGAAATTCCCAGAGACAAACGAAATTAGGGAATAGGTTTTACTCCAGATTACTATACTATTAAGGACAATAATGACAGATTAGGACCAAGACCACCAATGCATGTCCATTCGAGATACCAGAATGAGTTTCAAAACAATGGATAAATCAATCACCTGATCAAGAGATGCACACTCGGAAGGTTTTAAAGAATAAGGTGTCTCCAAAGCTTCCCCAGCTGGCATTGATATTACAAGATTCCAGCTGCAAATGAAAGCTGCTGTTTGATAAAGTTGCTAAGAGTACAAATGATGTTCATAAATTAAGGTAGAAGAAATGACAACTAAATCTCTTATATCCGTCCTAAAGTAAACACTGTTTGCAACTGCATGAAATTGATATAAACTCATGTTCTGTTTTACTAAATATCTTCATTGACACATTGATTTTACTTCTGACACACGAAGAAAAATAAATTGAAATATTTTCCAACAGTAATACAAAGAATTTTGAGCCTTACTCATGTTTCAGGTGTATCACGATTAAAAAAAAAACAGGTTTCAAATTTCAAATAGAAACAACAACAACGACGGCCCAGTAAAATCCCACAAGTGGGGTCTGGGGAGGGTAGTGTGTACGCAGACCCTCGGCCCAAGGAGACGGAAAAAAAATTCAAATAGAAACATAATGAAAAATAGAAAGTGAAATTTAAACTATATATATACTTTTGAAAGCAAATTGCACATCACATTTATAATTTCAGGAGATTGACACCATGGAATTAGAAAATGGTTTATTAAGAACTATGGATAAAATTAAAATATTCACCTATCTAGACGGCAGATAGGACCATTGGCAACCCTGTCAAGAATTCTTTTCGCCGCTGCCTTCCAGTTAAAAGGAAATGAACCGCCCTGAAAAGAGAAGCCCCACAAATTTCAGAAAAAACTAGTCAGAAGAAGAGAAAGAAAGAACTGATCAAGCAAGTTGGAAAAAAGATACCAATAGGAGCTTACCCAACCAAAACTCCTCGATAAATCATTTCCTGTACCAAGTGGGATTATGCCAGTTGGTGGAACTGGCTCCCGGTCTTGTTCCTTGAGCTCTCCAAGGCAGCCAAGTACCCACCCAACAGTACCATCACCTCCTGCTGCCTGCAAAACCAGAAAATTACACACATAGCTCCTTGATTACATTGTCCTTCTTGCAACAGTTAAATAATAACAATCTCAAACGCCAGAAAAGAATGCACTGGGAGAATATATCGTGTTTAAGAAGCAAAAAGGGGCCATAATTATGTTGTGTAGCATGCATACCAAGACCCTTATCATTTCACGAGTCTCTTTTGCACAGGTGTCACCAAGAGCAGCAAACTTCTCCAGGCAACTCAATCCATATTGAACGAATTCATGCGGCTTCACAGCTGAAAGGTCAAAAACCTGGCACAGTTTAACGCAAAGACAGAAAGAAGATCAGAAGAAAAGAAAATCAATGTCATTTGTGAAAGAATGACTATTTAATAAAGATATTACACTATTTAATCATCCAACTAGATGTTTTCGTAGGAACAACTTTACAACACAACCAGCTACTTTCCCCCTCCCAAGAAACTACAAAGCTCAAAGTTTAGACAATAAACAACCAAAGCATAGACGAACAATATTCAGGAAAAAGTACCTGTATTATTTCCAACATCTTAAATGTTAGAAATTCCTCTCACTTCCAGCGGCACATAATCCAATCACAGATTATGTTCTTGGTAAGTAGAGGAACAGATGGACAGAAAAAAAACATCACTCCTAGTATTCTTTTAGGTCTCATGTTGCCAATAATCCTTTCCACTATATTAAGTAGATTTTTCATTTTGCTTACATGCATCAATGTCACATGGAGATATCTAGGCTCGTTATTCCAGGAGAATGAAATGATAGATGAAAATGTTACACGTAGAATCAAAATTGGATGATTGAAATAGAGAAGTGCTTCTAAGGTGCAATGCAACAGAAGGACGCCCACCAAAGAGAACGCTAAGTTTCCTACAACGATTATAAGACCAACAATGTTATATAAAGTAAATGTTGTGCCATTTAAGTCCAACACATCCACAAGATGAGTTTCCCAGAGACGCAGATGCAAAGATGGATGTGCAATCACAACAACAACAACAATAAAAAACCCAGTGTAATCCCACAAGTGGGTCTGAGGAGTGTAGTGTGTACGCAAACCTTACCCCTACCTTTAAGGAGGCAGAGAGGCGGTAGACCCTTGGCTCAGGAAAGATAAGGCAGATATGCAGTCACACAAGATTAGATAAGGTACACCTAAAATCACATGAAAGGAAGCTTTTTCGAAAGACCTACAATTCCTTGGAATCCACACAGTCTTCGCAAAAGATAAAGCATAATGGGAGAAAAATATCTATAGGCAATACCAATTAGTTAGAAATATGTTAAACTTATGTTAGTACATTTATTATAAGTGGTATGCCTTCTAGGAGTCTTTTGCCCTATTAGAGATTTTCATGCAAGTGTAATAAAGAAATGAATACTTTTAGTGCTCCCTCTATCCCAATTCATGTGGTGATGTATGACTGGGCACAGAGTATAAGAAAGAAATGAATACTATAGAAACTTGTTGTCTAAAACAAGTCATAGACATTTGTGTGGCTATAAATCATTTCATTAAGGATAAAACACGAATTTTGAAGTGAAATTGTTTTTAAATAATTATGATATTTTTTTGGAATAAACAAAATAGGAAAGTATGACACATAAATTGGCCCATTGAGAGTAATTTTTATTTTGAGGCCTGAGATGAATTTAAAGGAAGGAACATGATTAGTGAGCATTCATATAGCAGACCGTGACTTGTTTGAGATTGAAGTGTAGTTATTGTTGTTTATGTTGTTGCATCAATGTCACACTGGTAAGACAGAGGCGGACGCATGTTAGACTAAGTCTGCAACACCGCTTCATCAGAAAATTTTACATCTACACATAGAAACGATGTACTAAATAGATAAATATAAATCAGATGACACCTCTTGACGTGATGGGTTGTGTGGTCTGATGGTCATGAGAGTCAATTTGCCTAATGGAGGTCACTGGTCCGAATCTCACTACATATGCCTTTTGTGCATTTTTTAAGCCTCTTTTGTTAGAAAGAAAAGATAAAGGTTGTGAGAATCCAACCCTATCCTTCTCTACGTTTAAAATTGAATAAACCAATACACCAAAAGTTGATTTGTCCTAGTTGATGAGATCATAAACAATAATGCTGGAAAGTAATTATTTGGCGAAATGGTTTCCTGGCCACTAAAACTTGTAGGGCTTTTGAAAGC
The DNA here is from genome assembly GCA_005239495.1 of Nicotiana undulata. Classification (NCBI taxonomy): domain Eukaryota; kingdom Viridiplantae; phylum Streptophyta; class Magnoliopsida; order Solanales; family Solanaceae; genus Nicotiana; species Nicotiana undulata. Next base: position 80,782 of record ML295278.1, read on the forward strand.
CGATACACGAACTTTACATTTCCCATTTGAACACCTCTACTTGAGAAAATGCCTACTAATAAACACCTTTGACCGTTGACTATGCTAAGGTGGCAATATTATAGCTGATGTGCCAATTGCGTGTTAATCACCGGTATTAAGCGCGTGAATATGATAAATAATTAAAAAATATATAAATAATTAATTTTAAAAAATAGAAAATTCATCGGGTCAGATTTAGAGAAAAGGCACTTCAATTCATCGGGTCTGACTATTCTTCAATTTTTAACCATTCAATCTTGCAATTCTAAGCCGTAGAGATTGTTCTCCACACAAAGAACTACCTCTCCACCAAAAATCAGGAGATTTCACTGTAGGAATCGCCACTTCTGATGACCTGCAACTCTCCGGCGGGCTCCAGTTGGTCGGACATAACGTTCCAGTGGTCCAAATCGCCTAAGAGCAATGCCAATTGATTCCTGCTGCTGAGGAGGTCACGCCAATTGGCCACTACAATGAATTAATTGTCACAACTTTAAAGAAAACCACTTCTGCGACAGTACTGATCGGAAAATTTCTCCGGCAATCTACCTAGCTAGAAAAAAATAAGAAAAATTTGGAGAGAGAGGAGAGGACGAAGAAGAACCTAGGAAGGGAGTGTTGATATGGAAGTAGACGAATGAGTTGCAGGTGTGGGGGATGATGGGAAGGAACGGGGAAGAGGAAGCTGGAAGGGTTTAAGTTTTTTCTTTCTTATTGTATTTATTTTTATTTTTAAAAATATAAATATAGGTGACAATTTTTATTTAAAAACTACACATGTCATTAGTTGGGTGGGGTCTTACTTTTGGATTGGTCATTTGCTGACTGGATGGATACGTCAGTGATGTGTAATACACGCGCATAGGCTCAAGGGTCAGATGTGTTTATTAGTTAAGGGAATCATGAGTTCGAGTGTTCAAATGGGAAAATCCAAAGTTCGTGTATCGGCTTTCAAAAGCCCTACAAGTTTAATTGGCCAAGAAGCCATTTCGTCTAATTATTTTAGTAACATAAACAGATTTAGAACCAATAATTCTTACAAGTATACTCCTCCTGCTCTGTAATCTGCAAATTTTGGGTGATTATTTGCTAGTGTTACTCTTCTCAACTTCCTTCTCTCATGTCGTTACCGGATCCAAGATTTTAAATAGGTTCAACTTTTAAAGTTCTTACACTAAACTAACTTTATTTATAAAATTAAGAGTTCAAAATCCAATATTTGTTGAAATGTTGTTGTTTTCACATATATATCTATGATCCATATCAAAAAAATACTAGGTTCGGTTGAACCGCTAGTTGTAAAGCTGCCATTGGTTATACTGAACTATTAATCACTTCTTTATACATACTAGCTGATATAACTCCAACCAACATAGCTGCGCAATAAATACCCAGAATTGATATAAAAAATTCTACTAAAAGTTTAAAGTAATACGTAATAAATGAAAAAGGTAGCCCACATACAAAGAAAAACCTGCATCAATCAAAAAATGCACCAAAATATTTCCTTTTCCCGCATGTAATAGTCAAACCCACCCCCACACACACACAGAGAGAGAGACATAAATGACACGCGCGCGCAATGCAGAAAGGTTACCTGTTCTTCACCCATGAGATCCTGCAACCGAGCTTTAAGCTCGGGTCCATGTCTCCCACCACTTTTCGCATTAATAAACACAACCAACGGCGATTCACACGGCTTCGGAACCTCAGCCCCGTCGGCGTGAGTCATATCAAAATGCCGCTTCACGGAATCAACGTCCTTATTCTGAATCGCTTCTCTCATCGCTACCCTTAAATACTCCGGCATCGTAATCCGTTTTCTCAAATCCTCCTTATGTATCGTTACCCCAGTACATCCCATTATTGAATCTATTACCGACGATCTCGCCGACGACGTCGCCGCCGTGTTCCGACTCGTTGATAAATCTGTTGGTGTCGACTCCGGCGAACCCATGTCAAATGACTAATTTACCCCTTCTTCCCCCTTTTTTAATTGGTTATTAAAAGCCTATAATGTGTTGGATTATTTGAATAGGAGGAGGAGGAGAAGGGTAGGGTGTTTGGGGTAGGGGGTGGGGTGGGAAAGTGGAGATGAAGAAAGGTACTATTGGATATGGCGTTTGAATTTGGTATAAGAATAGAATATTCAAAAATTGCTATTTGAAAAAATGGGAATATTGGAAAAAGAATGTTGAGTTTGGAATAATATTTAAAACATATACCTGTATATTATGTGACCTTGATTAAAGACAAAAATTAAAGATTTATCTCCAATTAATACAATATATAAGAGTTTAGAATTCAATGTTAGTATTTTTGGCAGAATAGATAACCTAACCCTTAAACTTGGTATTTTTTATCATTTGGACATTTAAACACAGAGTTGTTCCTGTCAGACCATTTAACTAAACTACATTTGTGTCAATTAGACACTTTGTAGACCATTTGAGAAAAAAAATTATAAAAATGAAACGCATGTACTACAATTGCCTCTAACACCTTAAAATATTTCACCTTATAGAATTAACCCTCAAAATAAATTAAAACTCATTTTTAGAAAATGAAAAACCTGATCGTCGGCTCTGGCGACTTAGTGCTCTAAAAAGCCCGCTGAAAATTTTCTACGTTTAACTTCATCTCATTTCTTCTTATTTCGATTTCAATGAAATATCATGTTATTCTCTCTATTCCTCGTCTAAGTTGATGTAGCTTACAAGTGTCGTCTAAAGAGAACAAGCATGCCAAATGAGAATAGTCATATCCATGTACACTAAACTTTCTTTTTTTTTAAATTAGAGGAAAAATGATGGGTTCACGGGAGGAAGAAGAGAAATAGAATGTAGGGTAAAAGTTAGCTTTAATTGGAATAATATATTAGAATGTAATAATAACATAATAATAATCAACAACCTTTTTCTAATGTTCACGCGTCCTTCGATCCCCACACACTCAATTATGTCACTACCAAGTGTCTAATTGGCACATATGTGATTTAGTTGAAGGGCATGATAGGAACAACTCTATGTTTAGGTGTCCAAGTGACAAAAAAAGCCAAGTTTAAAGGTCCAGTTATGTATTCTGCCTTTATTTTTTCAGTCTTTGATATCATGTGCTAGATGAATAGCTTGTTGTTATGGGTAAAATAGCGCATGCTAACTAGTTTTCGGAATGGTCATTCAAAAATAGTCATCGTTTATAAAGTCATTGAAAAATAGTCAATATTTCGCTACAACACGGAATGTTCCAGCATAATATACTGGAGATCGATGCACCTGTGTATGAATTTCCGGCATATTATGGTAGAACTCCAACACGCGGAAAGTTCCAGCATAATATACTAGAGATTGGAGCACCTATGTATGAACTACCAGCATATTATGCTGGACCGGTATAGTATACGGGAACTCCAACACGCGGAAAGTTCCAGCATAATATACTAGAGATTGGAGCACCTATGTATGAACTACCAGCATATTATGCTGGACCGGTATATTATACTGGAACTCCAGTATATTATGTTGGAGTTCCCGTATACTTATGTTGGACCTCCAGAGAGTTCCAGTATATTATACTGGAATTTCAGTATATTATGCTGGAGTATTTTTCGGATTTTGAACAGTATTTTCGTTCAGATTTATCTTTACATGAAAAATGATTAAATTTCAATTACTTTTAAAATTATGACTTTTGAATGACCAGTTATAAATCTGACTATTTTTTAATTTCTTCCCAGGATAAAATGAGCCGCAGTGCCCTAACTATATAGATAGAAAAAGATGTAAAAATGAATGCCAGCGAGGAATTGAGAAATTGACGAAGTAGCGAAATAAATTAGAGGTTATTGTCCATCTAATTCTAATGGTTTGATGATGTATTTGAAGATTTACCAATTTCTTATGCAATGTTAATTTTTTCAATTAATCAAATAGGATTTGATCCAACTCATTTTTTGTATTAATTTATGTATTATTCGGTACTTAAGATATAGTTATAATCTTGTCACTAAAATTCATCTTAATATTCGAGAATTTGTCATTTTGTTGGGCATGTTGCATGCCATGTTACTATTTTGCAAAATAAAATAGGACTTTGATCCAACTCATTTGTCATGTTAACTTTTGTAAGATTCTAAAATTAGGATATATTTTAATAATTGAGTCATTGATGTGCATCTTATTGTTTGGATAGTTATTACCTATTGTATTCTATCATATTGTTACTTTGAATACGATATTTGTTTTGGTTGTTATTTATATTTTATTGTATCGTATCGCTATATCTGTCATTACGTAACGACGAAATGTGTCATTTTATGTAACGACCGATTTGGTGTGGTTACGTCGTTATCTTGTCTTGTTCTCTCATCTCATCCTTTATTATTATTAAATAATTTTATTTTATCATTTACTCTACTTTTTTATATAATACATTTACCCCGTATTATAATTTTTTTTAATAATATTGCAAGCTTATTCTTCATATTGCCGGTGTGTGATATCATGAAACAACATCAAACAATACAATCTATCCAAACATTGTATTCATCAAACGATACAGTACAATACAGCTTGCTCCATAAACTACTTTAATTTAGTTCCTCAACCACCGGGGATCGAACCTTGACAGAAGCATTGAGTAGAGATTATAGGAGTTTAATAGAGATAGGCCAAAGATCTTGGGTGGGCGTATGGTGCACTAGTGCATATGGTACACGATGTGTAACGACCCGATCGGTCGTTTCGAGAGTTATAGCCCTCTTTCCCCTATTTCTGCTTATTTATGTGTTATTCAGATGTGTTGAGTTGTGTTGAGCTGGTAGGTTTGGGTTCGTAGTAGTTTTGGAGTGCAATGAATAGTTACTCCCTTAATTAGAAAGCTAAGTTAGGAAAGTCGACCGAAAATTTTGCTTATGAGTAAACAAATTCGGAATTTGATTGTTATGATTCGGTTAGCTTCGTTAGGTGGTTTTAGACTTAGGAGTGTGTTCAGAATATAATTTGGAGGCCCCTAGCTCCCATTTAACGAAAACTAGAAATCTAAAGGCTAAATGTTCCAAAGCTTGACCATGGATTTGACTTTATTGATATCGGAGTCGGACTGAGATTCCGAAAATTTTAATAGCTCTGTTATGTCTATTATGACTTGTGTGCCAAATTTGAAGTCATTCCGGATTCATTTGCTATGTTTCACCACAAGTTTTTGTAAATTGAAAAGTTGAAGCTCATAAGTCCAAATCGAGGTGTGAATTGTAGTTTCGACATTGCTTGGAATGATTTGAAACCCCGAGTAAGTCCATATGATATTTTAGAACTTGTTGATATAATTGGTTGAGGTCTCGAGGGCCTCGGGATGACTTCAGATTGTTAACGGAATTTAACTTGGACATTTCAAGAATGTTTCGACGTTGTTTCTTCAAGAATAAGTGATACCACACTAGGCAAATGAGATCCAAATTCAGTTTCGATTGAAACATTAGATCCGTATCGAAATTTTGGAGCCATAGCAAAAAGAATCGTCGAATTTGGACATCGTATGAGAGAGTTATGCACATTTTCGTGACGGGGAAAAATAATTTTCCATCGCCAGCGCCCCGGGGAGCGTGTGGCGCTAGTCAGGGCGCCAGGATTTGTTGAGCTACTGGAATGTCACGACCCAAATTACCCTTCGTTGGGTATCGTGATGGCACCTAGTCTTAGGGACTAGGTAAGCCTAACATTCAGAGATATAACAACAATAATACAAGAAATCTAACAGTCTTGATATGGAAATCTTGACATAATTACAATGTTTCCCAAAACCGGTAATACAAGTCATAAGCTCTAAGAATCTTCTACAACTTCTAAATATAACTGTTTGGAAATAAATACAACAGTATATGAATACTATTGGTTAGAAGGTGACTCCGAAGCCTGCGAACGCAACAGCAGGTTACCTTGAGTCTCCTCGGCAACGATCCACTAAGCTACTAACAATGTATATACCTGGATCTGCACACAAAAATGTGCAGAATGTAGTATGAGCACACCACAGCGGTGCCCAGTAAGTATCAAGACTAACCTCGGTGGAGTAGTGAAGAGGACTAGTCAAGACATCACTGGTCTAACAAAATAAACTGACATGAATACAGAAATAACCGAATACTACATCTATCTAAGACTTCACGAAGTAATTTACAACAATGACAATATAATGTGGAAAGAAATTACATAAATTAACCAACGGAGTAGAATAAAAATACACAGAAAGATGGACAGCAAGACAAGTCAACACGGAAGAAAACCACAACACATAGAAAACACTAGTAACTCGACTATGCGTCAGTTTGTTCACATCAGGCCTTAGCCACAAAAAAATCAATAAACTGATGAAACCCTTTAAAACAAACAGTTCATATTGAAAACTTTGAAGATATAATCATTTTAGTAAAAAAAGATCTCCTTTGAAATATACTTTCTCTCTCTCTCTCTCTCTCTCTCTCTCTCTCTCTCTCTCTCTCTCTCTCTCTCTCTCTCTCTCTCTCTCTCTCTCTCTCTCTCTCTCTCTCTCTCTCTCTCTCTCTCTCTCTCTCTCTCTCTCTCTCTCTCTCTCTCTCTCTCTCTCTCTCTCTCTCTCTCTCTCTCTCTCTCTCTCTCTCTCTCTCTCTCTCTCTCTCTCTCTCTCTCTCTCTCTCTCTCTCTCTCTCTCTCTCTCTCTCTCTCTCTCTCTCTCTCTCTCTCTCTCTCTCTCTCTCTCTCTCTCTCTCTCTCTCTCTCTCTCTCTCT
>MDKH01110541.1:0-41404 GCA_005239495.1 Nicotiana undulata
TGGGTTAGAATTGGTAAGAGTAAATATCAAAGACTCAAGGTTTTAAACCTTGTTTAATAGAATTACTTAGGGATAAGATGGTTTTATTTGGCATAAAGTGATTTGGGTTTTATTGAAACTCTTGTATATTTGGAAAAAAATTATAAAGAGGAAATACTACTCTATTATTGGAAAATATTGGGTGGTCATCTAGAAATCAATTGCATATCAAGAACTTCCCATTAGAAATATATCATATTAATACCCATTTGCATTACACGTCGTTAAAAGGGGATACAACCTTAGTTCACTTAATTATATTAATTGCAATTTTAATTAATTCTCATTGCTACTACTTCTATTAGATTACTACACAACCAACTCCCATATTCCAGTTTACTAATGGAATGGAATTATGATATGAGTTAAGAATCACACTATCAAAGTAACATTTCCACACCTATTCCCTGTGGGATTCGACCCCAACCTCGTTGGGTTATTATATTTGACTTCGACCGCTTTACACTATTTTAAAGTGTAATTTGAGCGTATCAAATTTTGGCGCCGTTGCCGGGGGATACGGTTTTGAAATTACTAGTTAGTGTGTACTTCACTTTATATCTTTTTCTATTCCATCACAAGTTGCTTGGTTTGTATTGGTGTTACAGGTCACAATGGCCGAGAATTATGATGAAAAGGAAAATCCTTTCGCCGATATTGAGGAATACATCGACAACTCCAATGCCATACTTCCACCGGTAGTTGGTGCATCGACATTTAAAGTGGACCATGGAATGATACTGATGCTCAAGGCAGAAGGATTATTTCACAATTCAACTAATGATGCGCCATGCACAAACAGACCAATGTATCGGATGACGCGTTGAGGTTGCGGGTGTTCAAGTACTCATTAGCGGGAGAGGCAAGGAAGTGGCTTCACAACTTACCTCCTCACACCATCACTACATGGCCGGAGCTTGTCCGAGCCTTTTTGTCAAAGTGGTTCCCGGATAGCAAGAAATCTGAGCTTAGAGACAAAATATTTTTCTTCAAGCAAATGCCGGCGGAACACTTACATGAGGCATGAGACCGATTCAAGTTGTACCTTGTGAGATCACCGAACCATGGGTTCACGGACCACATTTTGATGGAAATTTTTTACATGGGGTTGGACCCACTCTCCCAGTCAATTGCAAAGAATGCCGCGGATGGGTCTTTCATGGATAAGTCATTTGCTAGAATTACGCAAATTCTAGACAAGATGGCTAAGCACAATCAAGCTTGGCATTCGGAAGATACAACGGGGGGAATTTCTTATGGCACTCCCTCTCTTGCAAACATGATCAAAGAGAACCAAGAGAGAGACCAAGTAATTGCCGGTCTCGCCACTAATGTTGATGTACTGACAAAGATGCTCAAGGAAAATCACACAAAGAACGTGCATATGGTGGAAGACATGCAATCAATGGGTAATCAAGAGTGGGAAGAAGCAAACTATGTTCAAAACTCTCAAGGTGGTTATCGCCAACAAAACAATTGGAGGCCAAACCCGCAAGGGCAAGGCCAACAAAATTGGCGCAATGAACAAGGCGGTCAAGGATCGTGGAACAACAACAATAACTACCCCAACAGAAGCTCCAATCCTTATGTACCACCAAAAGTGCAATCCAACTCTTCACAATCGTCAAGTGAATCTAAAATGGAAGGGATGCTAGAGCGGATTTAGCAAAACCAAGAGAAAAACGATGCAACAATGAGGAATATGTCCGAGGTGGTGGGGTCACACACCGCTTCGATTCAAAAACTTGAATTGCAAATGAGAGATCTATCAAAAGAGAGCAAACTCCCAAGCAAAAAGGCACACTTCCAAGTGACACAGTGGTAAACCCGAAAAGCGGCCCAAGTGGGTCGACATCTCATTGCGTGGCCATAACAACGAGAAGTGGTAAGGTGCTACAAGACGAGAGTGAGAAAGTGATTGATGTTGAGAACATTGATAAAGGAGAGGAAGCACAGAGTGAGTTGCCGGTAGTAGTGGAGGTTGAAGAAACCCTCCTAGAGGATGAGATTCAAAGAGAAAGAAAAGGAAAGGCCGCGGAAAAGGCGAAGGAGACCCCAAAATCTCCTCCACCAATTCCTAGACCTAATCCTCCATTTCCTCAAAGGCTTGCACGAAGAGCGGATGATGGGAAGTTTGAAAAATTCTACGACATCTTGAAGCAATTGTCGGTGAATATTCCATTCTTGGAAGCTTTCCAAGAAATGCCGGGGTTCGCCAAGTACTTGAAAGAGTTGATGACAAAGAAGAGAACAACGAAAAATGAGGTGGTGAATTTGACTCACCGAGTTAGTTCAATAATTACTACATCAACCGTGGAGAAAAAGGGAGACCCAGGAGCTTTTACTATCCCGTGCACCATTGGGTTGAGAGATTTTGCAAGAGCACTTTGTGACAACGGTGCTAGTATAAATTTGATTCCTCTTGCTATCTACAAGCAAGCGGGATTGGGATTGCCAAGACCAACTAGCATGCGTTTGCAAATGGCCGATCGAACTATAAAGAAACCCTTGGGCATTGTTGATGATGTTTTAGTGAAGGTGTGGAAGTTCCTTCTTCCGGCCGACTTTGTCATCTTGGATTGTGCGGTCGACAAAGAGATTCCTATCATTATAGGGAGACCATTCCTTCCAACAGGAAGAGCATTGATGGACTCGGAACGACATGAAATCAAATTCCGAGTGAATGATGAAGAGGTCACTTTCCAAGCAAGCAAGGGTTTGAAATTGCCAAGTTCTTATGAGGGAATCTCGGTAATTGATGTGGTTGATGAGGTGGAGGATGCCGTTGAAATGAAAATGGAAGAAGAGGGCCTCAGCGAGGCATTGGCGCCAATTTTGGTAAATTTTTTATGATGAAAACATTGAGGATTATGCGAAGATGGTCAATGCATTGGAAAGGCGTGGGTCCTATACATATGCACCAAAGAAGCTTTCCCTCGACTTAGAGAATCGAATGACACCCCCCGCAAAGCCTTCAATTATGGAGCCACCACACCTTGAGCTCAAACCACTTCCATCTCACTTGAGGTATAAATTTCTTGGCTCTAATAATACTTTACCCGTAATCGTGTCTTCTTTGTTGAATGATTTGCAGGTAGACACATTGCTAAAGGTCTTGCGGGAGCACCGGCAAGCGATTGGATGGACAATAGCGGACATCCTGGGAATTCCCGCCGGCATATGCGAACACAAAATTCAACTAGAAGAAGGGAGCAAACCAAGCGTAGAGCATCAAAGAAGATTAAATCCCTCTATGCAAGAGGTGGTCAAGAAGGAGATCATCAAATGGTTGGATGCCGGGGTTGTCTACCCCATTGCAGATAGTCTGTGGGTGAGTCCGGTGCAATGTGTGCCCAAGAAAGGAGGCATGACGGTGATCCACAATGAAAGGAATGAACTTATTCCTACGCGGACGGTCACATGATGGAGAGTGTGTATGGACTACCAGAAGTTTAACAATGCTACATGCAAGGATCATTTCCCTATGCCTTTTATTGATCAAATGCTTGATCGGCTAGCGGGAAGATCTTTCTATTTCTTCATTGATGGATATTTCGGCTACAACCAAATCAACATCACCTTGGAAGATCAAGAGAAAACAACTTTCACTTGCCCGTACGGCACCTTTGCTTTTAGTCGGATGCCTTTTGGATTGTGCAATGCCCCGGCCAAATTTCAACGATGTATGATGTCCATATTCTCCGATATGGTGGAGGATTTCTTGGAAGTCTTCATAGATGATTTATCGGTGGTGGGTGACTCATTTGAACATTGCCTTGACAACCTCCGGCAAGTGCTAAAACGGTATGAAGAAACCAATCTTGTGCTCAATTGGGAAAAATTTCACTTCATGGTCGATGAGGGGATTGTTTTGGGGAATTTTTTTTCAAAGAAGGGCATTGAGGTCGATCGGGCTAAGATTGATATCATCTCAAAACTCCCTCCTCCAACTTCGGTGAAAGGCATCCGAAGCTTTCTTGGTCATACCGACTTCTACCGACGCTTTATCAAGGATTTTTCAAAAATTTCAAACCCTATGTGCAAACTCCTTGAAAAAGACGCCAAGTTCTTATTCAATGATGAATGCCTCAAAGCATCTAAGGAGCTTAAAGAAAAGCTCACCACGGCCCCCATTATCATCACACCGGATTGGTCTCTTCCATTCGAGCTTATGTGTGATGCCAGTGGTGTAGCTATTGGAGCGGTATTGGGTCAAAGGAATAACAAAATTCTCCATCCCATCTACTATGCAAGCAAAAATCTTAACAGGGCCCAAATGAACTACACAGTGACAGAGCAAGAGCTTCTTGCTATTGTCTATGCTTTTGAGAAATTTCGGGCTTATCTTTTGGGATCCAAGGTGGTAGTCTTCACAGATCATGCTGCTCTTCGCTATCTTATGGCGAAGAAAGATGCCAAGCCAAGGTTAATTCGGTGGGTCCTTCTATTTCAAGAATTTGACTTTGAGGTCAAAGACCGGAAGGGCACTGAAAATCAAGTTGCAGACCATCTCTCTCGCCTTGAAGAAGACGGGCGCCCAAGAGATGAATTAGATATTGATGATGCCTTCCCTGATGAGCATATTCTGGCATTATCCTCTTCTTCAGCTCCTTGGTATTCTGACATAGCAAATTATTTGGTGAGTGAGCTTATTCCAGATGGCTTGGAATCATATCAGAAGAAGAAATTTCTGAGGGAATGCCGTCACTACTATTGGGGGAACCATTTTTGTTCCGCATCTGTGCGGACAACATTATTAGAAGGTGTATTCCGGAATAAGAAGTGATGCCAATTCTAAAGGCATGTCACGACTCACTGGTGGGGGGTCACCATGGAGGGAACCGGACATCGGCGAAAGTACTTGAATGTGGATATTATTGGCCAACTCTCTATCATGATGCAAATAAAATGGTCAAAGCTTGTGACCAATGCCAACGCCAAGGGTCGATCTCCAAGAGACATGAAATGTCAATGAACTTTATATTGGAGGTTGAGATTTTTGATTTATGGGGCATCGATTTTATGGGGCCGTTTGTAATTTCTTGTGGGATGAAATACATTCTTGTAGCTGTGGACTATGTGTCCAAATGGGTTGAAGCCGTTGCCTTGCCAAACAATGAAGCTAGGAGCGTGACCGCGTTCTTGAAAAGAAACATATTCACACGGTTCGGCATCCCTAGAGCAATTCTCAGTGACGGTGGTTCCCATTTTTGTAACAAGGCTTTCAATGGCCTATCGGAAAAGTATGGTGTAAAGCACAAGATGGCGACACCTTATCATCCTCAGTTGAGTGGCCAAGTCGAAGTCTCCAGCCGGGAGATAAAGAACATCCTAGAAAAAAAGTGTTAATGCAAACCGGACCGACTGGTCAAGGAAGCTGGATGATGCACTATGGGCCTACCGGACAACATAAAAAACTCCTATAGGTACCTCTCCATACAGGCTAGTGTTCGGAAAAGCATGTCATCTACCCGTGGAGCTTGAACACAAAGCCATGTGGGCACTCAAGAAGTTGAACCTAGATTGGGATGAAGCTGCAAATTTGAGGCTAAATCAACTCAATGAAATGGAGGAATTCCGTTTCCATGCTTATGAGAGCGCAGCTATGTATAAAGAGAGGATGAAGGTTGTCCATGACAAGAAAATCCTGAAACGGGAGTTCCACACTGGTGACTTGGTGTTACTATTCAATTCCCGACTCAAACTCTTTCCGGGAGAACTCAAATCCAAATGGTCCGACCCGTTCAAAGTGGTAAATGTCTCTCCTTTTGGTGCTGTGGAACTAGCAACTGAGGACAGACTTCGTACGTTCAAGGTGAATGGCCAACGCGTCAAACACTACTTGGGCACCGATGGTGAGAGGCATGTGGTAGAGAAATTAGCTCTGAAGGATGGTCCTTGTCCTACTGATGAATGACCCCAAAGGAATACCAACTTCGTCGTGCCGCGACGTTAAATCAAGCGCTTCATGGGAGGCAACCCATGTGTGGTAACATTTTCTATTTTATCTTTTTCATCTTTCTATTTTTGTTTTTCCATAAATGTGGCTCGTGGAGCGATTTAACGAGTGTGAGTGCAGATAGTTCAAACAATCGCAAAGACAGGGTTGAATTGCACATAAAAGCCAAGAAGCGAGAAAATTGGCCAGTATGCGGCACATATGCGACCGCATTTCCTGTCTGCGATTCGCATTCTGGTCGCAGACATCAACAGAAAGTGTGGGAAATTTGATGGCCATTATGCGATGCCAAGGTGCACTATGAGAACCGCATTACATGTATGCTATCGCATGGTGCACCGCATTTTCACTCTCAGAGTACTAGTACTCAAACAACCGCATTTTCACTCCCAGAGTACTAGTACTCAAACCACCGCATGCTGAAGCTGCGATCGCATTCTTCATTTTGCGGTCCGTCTCCCACCGCATTTCGCTCCCAAGTAAGTCCCTCATCTCTCTCACTCGTCATCCCACTTAAACAAAAACAAAACAACTAAAAAAACAACAACAAAACAACACAAAAAAGGGGGAGAAAACGGAACGCAAAGCACATTTGTAACGACATCAACACACCCAAAAACTCCATCGCATTCTTCCTCTTCAAAGCCCAACGGTTCATCTGGTATGTATCTCTTACCTTTTTTCTCCGATTTTCGTTTTCTTTTCTCCAATTTTTGTTTGTGTTTCATAAATGCTGTGGAGTTGTCGTATTTGTTTCTCTGTTATGCCGTTGTTTCCCTGTATTTCGCCTCGAATTTTTAGGGAAATCGTACAGGGTAGGGGGAAGGGTAGACTGGGGAGTTGGTCAGTGCAAGAATCCACCATATTTAGGGCTAGACCATCTGTAATTGAACGGTCTGCGGTTCGCATTCCTAAAATGCGGACCGCATTTGTGTCGCAACTCTAGCCCTAGACCCATTAGAGAAGAAGACTTATGCGACACATTTGCGGTCGCATAGTCGAAATGCAGATCGCATCTGCGACGCATACACGCACAGTGCACTCCCCCGACCCAACTCCCATTGTGCGACCTGTTTGCGATTGCATGCTCACTTTTGCAGTGGGTTATGCAATCGCATTAGTGGTTCCATTTTTGGTCCATGCACTTCTGCGATGCATATGCGAACCGCATGGTGGTTATGCAATCGCATTAGTGTTTTTGTTTAACTATGTATTCATCTGCGACAGGTTTGCCATTCGCATTGTGGTAATGCGATCGCATGCCACATCGCATAAGAGAATTTTTTTGTACTTTTGTGCATCTTTCCGTCCTTTATTTTTATTTTGTCCGTCCGTCCACTCACACATATTTTCTCTTTGCAGCAATGGGTCACAAGCATGTATCACCCGCTGCTAAGAGAACCTCTACAAGCAAGCAGGAAAATCCATCTAAGCGTGCAAGACACGCACCTCCACAGAACATAGTTGAAAGTTCCTCCCAGTCTGATGAGGGGGCTACTACACCGGAGGTAAACTTGGAAGCTAAGGTACGGAGGAAACAAGGGGACGACTATCAGCTACGCTTTCCATTGCCTGCCCCTGTCTAGACAACTGTACCGGGAGGGTCTGAGAAAAAGAAAGATCCTTCCTGAGAAAAGGTTAAGTCTCAATGGCCTACAAGAGCGGTACCCCCATATTCTAGAAAATATAAAAACTAGAAAATGGGAATGTTTCACCGAGCCCCTTGAAGAGTACAATGAAACAATGGTGCGGGAATTTTATGCCACTTACGCTGCTTCTAGAAATGCCCATCACAAGAGGAACAAAATCTTCAGTGAGCAAGTGCTAGTCAGGGAGGTGGACGTAGCTTGCCATCGGGATGCTATCCATGCTCAGTATTTTTCAACGCCGAGCCCAAGTACAAAAGAATATGAGGCTAAGATGGCCAACCATAATGGAGAGCGTGCTTGAGTCGCCTCTGTGATTGCTAGAGGGACTCCGATCTGGATCGCTCCTAACCACAAGATTTACAAAGAAGATATCATGAGGGAAGGGAGGTTCTGGCTTTCTTTTGTTGTCTCCCGCCTGATTCCCTCAAGGAATGAAACTGATATAAGCATCAAGAAAGCCATTCTCGTTGCTTGCATTATGTCAGGGATCAATGTGGATGTGACTGACATTATTTTTCAACAGATTAGGGCCCGAGCTTAGCAGAAGAAGAATTCATTTCCTTTCCCCTGCCTCATCACTGCATTGTGCCGAGCTGCTGAGGTCCCTCTTATACCTTCATGTGACAAGACAACAAAGGCCGACAAGGATATTAATATCACCCGTATCAGTGATGCGAGGACCAGAGCAGCAACTGCCCCTCCATTCATCCCTATGCCTACCCCTACAGAGGACGAGCCCTCAAAGCCTCAGCCTTCTGCACTGCCCTAAGAGTCTCAGCCTTCTCCAGCAGTGCCATCCACTACTTCCTCCCAGCCGGATGCCAGTGCCAGTGCCCCCTCGGCCATCCCACTGCCTGTTCTCTCCCAGCTGGGTCGCCTAGCTCAGCACACCAATGCTAAGGTCGACAAGCTTGTGAGTGAGCTTCCCACTTTGATCCGGCAGGCCCTTACTCCTATTCAATCTTCAGTGACTGCTCTCGAGGGTCGCCTCCAAGAACTTGAGGCACACATCGAGAAGGTGGAGAGAGGTGAGGTTAGATAATTACCAGAGGTCCGGAACGATGTGTCCACTCTGAAGATGGAGCTCCGCCGGCTGCAGCATTTGGAGTTTGATTTCTCTTCCTTCCTGCCCAAGGAAGGGGAGCAGGGGGAGGGCACCTCCGGGCTTGTGCTAGGGCTTGATTTCTCCACTCTTATGACAGCCCAAGCAGCCCCGATTGTCCCTCCGCCTCCCTCTCCTCCTGCACCAGTTGAGGTACCCTCTGGAGAGGAGTCTGGACACTCTTCCGCTTCTGAGGGCGAGGAATCAGAGGAGGGATCTTCTTGGTCCAATGATGAGGAGAAGGGTCCTCCGGCGAAGGGAAAGGTCGTTGTTGTCACCACAGTTACAGAGGCGGCAGAGGAGGAGCAGCTACGGATTGCTATTCAGCGCTCCTTGGTGGACAAAGCTGCCCCGACCACAGTTCCATAGTCAGCAGATGGGGGCAGCACCTCTACTACCCAGCAGACCACCGACTCCCGTAGCGCTTAGTGCGCCCCAGGGAGCCCCTCACTCTGTCTTTAAATTTCTTATGCATTGGGGACAATGCATACCTTTTCGTTGGGGGTGGTGTGTATTTATGTTTTTGTGGCAACTTGGAGGATATTGTACTTGTATTTTTGTTTTATGTTATGTGTGTTTTCATTTTTATTTCTTTGGTGTTGTGATATCTCCAAGTTGTCAATAAACCAGGTATACATATATCTTTTGTGGTACTAATGTATTTCAGTACCGTGAACTCTTGTTTGCAGTTTAAAAAAAAACAATATTATATATATATCAAAAACAAGTCGTTAAATTATGTAGGGTTCTCCTTAGTTGTTAGCAATGAATTCCCCTTGTTTTTCTTCGCCGGGTTCTTTTCCAAGGGTGTAATAGTAGAACCACGGTACCAGGACGAAACGTATTGACCGGTTTAGTGTAAGTGTCTAGTCTCAAGCATGTGTGTCTGTAAATAATCCATACCCTTCCTATAAAAATAATGTGTTAAAAAGAAAATCAACTCTGTGTACCTGAGGCTCGCCTGTTGACTCTATGTGTACTTAGAATTATACATGCAAATAATGAAGGTTTCGAGTTGTCAAGCCTTGACTCTTGAGCTAAAACGAGGTTGAACCAAACAATCATGTGCCATGTGTGTTAGATGTTTGTATCAATAATTCTTGTGTTTACTTCTGTCAGCTAGAACTTGCCCAGTTGGTTTTTCGGCGCTAATAATAAGTACATTGAGTTGGAGAAATGACCTTAGGCATTCCTTGTGATATTGAGAGACCTAGTGAACCTTTCAAGCTACCAAATGTTTGCATGAATATCACTAGCCTTTAGCCTTTTTGTTGGACACCTCATTACAAGCCTTTCCCACGTCCCTCCTTGAATATTGAGAATGAGGCCAAAAGCCTAAGTTGGGGGTTTGGTGAAAGAATTGGAGATTGGCAAGGTTGTATATCGAGTGTAGAGCATATACCTCAAAAGATTCAATTGAAAATTATTCAAGCTCCAAAATAAAAAATAAAAAAAAGATGGATATGTATGTAAATAAATATGGAAGCTTGGAAGAAATTCAGTGAGGTAGTTCTACGTTGGTAACTAAATGCCGATGAGGCTATGAAATTTGAAAGGAAGAAAAGGGCAATGAAAGAGAATGATGTGAGTAGTGTTCAAGGAGGGTGTAGTCACTTGTACCCAAATGATTATCCAACCCTTCCCTAAGCCTACATTACAAGCTAGAAAAGTTGCTAGGGGATCTCCAACCGAATGTTCTTAAAGTAGTAACGAATTAAAATAAGGGCAAGCCTATGGTATGATGTGTTGTAACACTTGAAATTCTTTGTGAGTGTGAGTGTCTTGGTAAATATTTCCCTTGTGTTGTCTTTGTAAATACTGCAAGTTGGGACATTCTTTCTTTTTGGTAAGGGCACATGAACTGTGAGGTATAACAGTAGTTGAGTTCTTGAAGTCGGGTGCAAGTGCATTCAGCTGAGAGTAACATTTAGTCAAATTGTTCGAGGCTCAAAGTTCACAAGTTGAGTAGTCCCCATATAAATAGTAGTAACTGTTCATGACAAGCAAATGGATGAAATGCATGCTTGTAGTACTGGCACTTAACACTGTCCTTGGTCATAGTTGCTTCCGGTCTTGTAGTTTAAGTCAAGGTTAGGATAGAGTCATTTTAGTTGCTTGAGGACAAGCAAGAGTTTAAGTTGGGGGTATTTATGTGCCGGAGAATTTCGGCACATTTAATACCAAATTGCTTAGATTGACGTTTTGCAGTGCATGAGGTGTAAATACTCAAGACCATGAAAAAGAAAGCAAAGAAGCTAAAAAGTCAGGGAAACAACACTATGCGATCGCATATCTGACAAGAGAGCATCGCATAACTCAAATGCGAAACGCATAACGCACCCAGGGATTGCAGATCACAACAGAAAGATAGGCCAATTTCAAGAGCTAAAATGCGGTCGATTATGCGACCGCATAACTCACATGCGAGCCTCTTAACTAACCGCAGAATCCCTGGTGCCTGAAGCTGCCTCAAGAATGCGATGTCAATCTGCGGTCGCACATCAACAATGCAAACCGCAAATCAACAATGCGGTGACGACCAGGAAAATAGGGTTTAGAGATGCGATGAGAACGTGAAGGATGCGAACCGCATTCCTGTTATGCGACAGGAATGCGATCACTCTGTCCGCAGGGGCATTTTTGTCCGTGTTCTACCCGACCTTTGGCCCACTATAAAAGAATTTACTTGGGTTTTGTGGGTCATTCTGGTTTGGCTTTTGAAGAACATTCTCCTATTAGAATATTCTCTCCTTTTTGGAAGCATTATAACTTCATTCTTGGTTTGTAAACATTCATGACACTTAATACTCTTAGTTTTTTGTCATTTATTATGAGTAGCTAGCTTTAAATACTAAGGTTGTGGACCCTAAATGGGTATTATATATTTGGGTATTTAACATTGAATATATGCATAATGGGTTATTGATATTTATTTACTCTTCATTGTATATTTCTTGTTAGTGGTTGCAAACATTAACTTATGCCATAAATTCTCTCTTAGCTTGGAAAAGTGGGTTAGAATTGGTAAGAGTAAATATTAAAGACTCAAGGCTTTAAACCTTGTTTAATAGAATCACTTAGGGATAAAATGGTTTTATTTGGCATAAAGTGATTTGGGTTTTATTGCAACTCTTGTATATTTGGGAAAATTATAAAGAGGAAATACTACTCTATCATTGAAAAATATTGGGTAGTCATCTAGAAATCAATTGCATATCAAGAACTTCCCATTAGAAATATATCATATTAATACCCATTTGCATTACACGTTGTTAAAAGGGGACACAACCTTAGTTCACTTAATCATATTAATTACAATTTTAATTAATTCTCAATGCTACTACTTCTATTAGATTACTACACAACAAACTCCCATATTCTCGTTTACTAATGGAATGGAATTATGATATGAGTTAAGAATCACACTATCAAAGTAACATTTCCACACCTATTCCCTGTGGGATTCGACCCCAACCTCGTTGGGTTATTATATTTGACTTCGACCGCTTTACACTATTTTAAAGTGTAATTTGAGCGTATCAGGTACCTGCACAAAAAAATCATAACTGGGAGGAGTCCGAGTATCCCGTGAGTTGCTAATTCTTCGGCTTTTGGCCTACCAGGGAGTCTCTTATACCCTCTTGTTATTTTGAGTGTGCATTGAGGACATTGCACAATTTTAAGTATGGGGTGAGGAGACTGTCTGGGTGATTTTGTGTGTTAACCTAACTTAGTTGTAATATGTTTTTTCTTAATGTAGTAGTTTTTGTTTTTTTAAGAAAATATAAAAAAATAAAATAAAAATCAAAAAATCAAAAAAATTGGGACTTTTTCTGATGATGGATTTTCTGAACAACTTTCTTGGGGGATTAAGGCCCAACATAAAAAAATATACAAATGATTTTCTTTTTTTTATAGTTGTTTTAGTTGGGTAACAATCCCCCTTAGTTTTTCTTTGTGCATCGGTTCTTTTCCAGGGGATGTAACTCGAGCCGGGTACTTTAATTTTTTTAGGAGTAGTTAGAAAGAAAATGAGTTGCTCTGAGCTACCTAGTAACATGTTTGGTGCTGGCACATTAGGCTATGACATACACTCTGCCTTCCCATGTTTTGGTTTGAACTCTGACGTCTAAGTAAAGTAAATAGCCTATTTTGTGACACTTTTGCTCAGTTATTTGACTTGTATGTCACATAGTGCAATATTGCTTAAATTTCTCAATTATGTGTGCTTGCTTGACTTGAGAGTTGGACAGAACCGTCTTGATTGAGTCATGTGCAATGTGTTTGTGTGAGGATTTGTGATCTTCTGTGCTATTCTTTGTAGTCTAGAACTTGCTCCATGTGTTAATCGAAGCGAAATCATTAAGTTATTCTAGTCTAGGAGATGACGTAGGCGTTTCTTGCTTGATCATAGATGTGCTTTTCACATAAAGATAAAATTTTCCATTGCTAGCCCCTTTGAGTCTATAGACCTTTCTTTTGGCAACCGCATTACAAGCCATACCCCTATTTTGTACTTAATTTGAGATTGTTGAACCTTTACCTCCTAAGGCACTTAGTCGCTAAAGGAAGTAAGGCGAGAGATTGGGGAGTAGCTTTTGAGTGGAACCATAAAAGGGCCCTTTGCTGCACTAAAGTTGAAATCAAAAGTCACCAGCCGGAGAAAATTAATATATGGAGTGTGTGTAGAAAGAAAAAGAAAAAAATTGCAAGAAAAGAACGAAAAAAATGATGGTCAAATTATGTAGAAAAACACACCTCATGTTTTACCTCTTGTTTTGTGGATTTTGGATGTAAATTGAGTTAATTTATGTTATTTCGGGGTGTTTTTATGTGTAGGAATCATCTGGAAGCAATTGGGGGAGAAATGTGCGAAATTAGAGCCAAAACAGACGAAAAAAGAGGAAGAGCGATTTTCGGCGCCACAGGAAGCACCCCACGCAACCTGTGGCGCCCCCTACAGTGTTCTTAATTAACCAGCGCCAGGGCCAGCGTGGGGCGCTGGGCTGGATGCTGGTGACATGAATTGTGTCAAACTTTGACAGTGACAAGGTTATTTCGGTCCTAGACCTACCCAACGCGTATAAAAGCAATACTAAGTCTACTTTTGGAGGGAAGACGCCACTTTGAAAGAGAATAGACGTGGGGTAACACACACCACGCTCGGAGGAGGCTTATAACTAGTTTTTCTTCTATCCTCTTCTATTAATCTCATAGTTTATTAGTTCTAAAGTTTTGGGTGCTACATGGACGTTGTAGTTTGAAGCTTGAATTGTTCTTATTATTTTATCACATTGGTTTATTTATTCAATATTGCGCTTAACTATACGATTGTTTGATCACCAATTGAATACTATCTACGAATTTAGGATTGAACTCGGGAGAGGGAATTCTAGATTGCATATAAGATTGAGTAGAGAAAGATCTTAACTCTGAGTGGGGGCAGATTTGCGGTCAGTATAGGAATATACCTAGTTGCCTTGCTTGGTTACTATACATGAATTATTAATGCGTTCTTGTTAATTCTTATTCCATAGGAATATAGGCGTTAGATTAGCTTGAATAAGCGAGTAGTATTTCGGGAGAAGGCTACGAGCAATATTAACCCTGTCAACCAGTAAACCAGATAAATTAATTAGACGATTTAAGTGAAAAATTCAACGGGATTGTTAGCTAACCCATAGCTCCAGAATATTCTCTCACATTGAATTCGTCTTTAATCTTGTCGTTGTTTTCTTTAATCTATTAATTTGTTACTTTAGATTAATTTTAGTTAAATATTCATACGTTAGGATTCGCTTGAATATATTAATTTTTTGAGTTTACTTTAGTTGATATCTAATAACAAGTCCTTGTGGGTACGATATTTGGACTTACAATCCTATATTACTTGTTGACCACGTATACTTGCGTGTGCGTTTGGGAGCAACAACTAGACTTATTGTACTATTTAAATGATAGTGTTCAACATATTATTTGTTTAAATTTAGTAATTGTTTAAGCATATATTCATATTTATTTCAAATACTAATTTTGGTTGAATCCCTAGCTAATAAATTACATCCACCATTTATCGTAACCTATGCAGAAGTGCAAGGCACGTACAAGTGCAAGGATATATGTAGTAGTTCTATTACGCGGTGCCTTCCTAAGATTCCTTGGAAGAGCGACGTAAGGCTAAGCAACTCATATCTGTGTAGTTACTATCCGCTAACTCGGGTCTCCTCCGTTCGCTAGACGAGATTGCCAGTGTCGTACGGGAAAACCAATGTCAAGAGCAATTGTGAGAACATAATAGAGAATTAGAATGAAAGAAAGCTTGATTGTATTAATGAAAGATATTAGAGAAAATCAACATGGCGTCGAGGGGGAGAGACACTAGTACAGAGAATTGTTTTCTTGCTTGATCCCCCCTAATAATGCTTAAAAAGAATAGACCAAAGTTACATGACTTGAAATAACTAATCTAGAAAGACATAATGAAAATATATGAAGTAAAACTACTCTATATTTACAATATAAATGACTTAGATTCCTACAAAGCAGAAGTAGATCCGTTGGCAGCAACCTTGTCTTTAGCATCAAAGTCTGTGCACGGCGCTGTTGGCATCTACCTGCCGCAGGGCGCTGGCGAGTGCTATCGTTAGGGCGACATAGGCACCTGTGCATTTTCACTTGGCGCGACCAAGACAACGGGGTCTTCCATGGCGCTAGGCGTTGGGAGGCTTGCCAAGATGCCATGAGGCGCGTCCAAGGGGTCATGGGGCATGGTTGGAAAGACGCCCATGACATTCTCCCCACCCGAGTTGGCGACGTCCCTGGCACCTTACTTGCAAGATAATCTTAGATTGTAGGCTTTGAGATTTATTTCCCTCTCCCAAGTATTCTCCTATGCATCACATAGCTGCCATTTCACTAGGAACTCTTGGTGATCTTTCTTTGAAGTATTAATCACTCGATTATCGAGAATAGCTTCTACCTGCCTTTTTCCGGTTCAATTACGGCCTCGAATACTGGGTATTGTGAGTTGGCTCCACAAACGATGCTCCATGTCTTCTCGAAAAGGTTTTAGAAGGCTGACATGGAAGACTAAATGAATCTTCCATCAAGTTGGGGTCTCGTCCTGGTATATAACTTTCACAATGCGCTTCTCAATGGACAAGGGCATAATGTACTTTTACAATAGGCAGGGGTCATGGAACCCTGCAAACATGTATCACTTTTGGATTTTCACCATCACTTTATCTCCTACTTGAAATTCAACAATGTGGATTTTGATCAGCATGCTTTTTCATCTGTTTTTGGTCTTTGACAAGATAGCTCTGCACTATCTCCAAATTTTGCATCCATTCCTTCAAGAAGCTATAGCTCGAGGAGATTTTGACATGTTTGGGGCATTCATAGTGTGTGGGAGTTGCAGTTGCTATCCAGTAACAACTTCAAAAGCGCTTCTATTTGTACTAGAACTCTTTTGTGAATTAAAACATAGTTGAGAAACATCTAGAAGCTTCACCTAATTCTTCTGCGATCTGGAAACAAAATGGCGCCTCCATCATGCCATTGAACCGCTCCATCTGGCCATTAAATTGCGCATGTAAACTTGAACTGTGCTCAACTTGGACCGGAGACACTTGAAGAGCTGAGTCCAAAAGTTGCTAGTGAAGTGAGAGTCGCGATCACTAACGAGGTCTTTCGGCAAACCCCAATATTTGACAGCATGAGAGAAGAAGAGTTGAGTTGTATCTTCTGCTGATATATATTTTGGGGCTTCTATAAATATATTATATTTGGAAAACTAATCTACCACAACCAATATAATTGTATGATCTCCGACTTTGGGCAATCTTGTAATGAAATCCAGTGACACGCTTCCCAAGGTCTCTTTGGAACAAGTAGTGGCTCCAAGAGTCCCGCTTGTGTCAAGCGGTCTGACTTTTCTTTCTGGCATACTAGGAAAGTCTTCACATACTGAGTAACGCCATCAACCATTTGAGGCCAATAATAAGAACAACGCAATAACACAATGATGCGTTCTTCACTTGATGGCCGACCCACAAAAGTATCATGGCATTCTATCAGAAGAGACCTTCACAGATCCCCTCATTTAGGAATATAAAGCTGGTTCCCTTTCACCTTCAGGAACCCATCTTCCATGTAGAACTGGCGAATCTTGCCCTGTCCTACCAAATCGACCAAATATTGTGCGACAAAATCATTGGTGAGTAGATCCAGTATTTGATCTTTTATAGTGTTGGCCACTTCTCTCCCCCTTATGGTGGCGAGTAGGCACACCGATGCTAGATCATCTCTATGACTAAGCGCGTCAGCAACTTGGTTGGTATTCCCACTTCCGTACTCCAAGTTGAAGTGAAATTCTGTTAGGAGTTCCTGCCACCTGGCCTGTCGGTCATTTAGCTATGGCTGGGTTATGAAATGGCTAACAGATATGATGACTATCTTGACCACGAACGGGGTTCCAAGCAGATAGTGCCTAGTGTAAGTAATGGACAACAACCAATAATTCTTTTTCATGGGCGGCATAGCGCCATTCTGCATACGCCACTAGATGCCCTTCTTGTAGCACGACTGCGCCTGGAGCATAGTCAGAGGCATCTGTTTGTACTTCAAACGGCTTAGCCAAATCAGGTAGGGCGAAGACGGGGCTACTAGACATAGCCGCTTTTAATGCGTTGAAAGACTCCATTCGTCCGGGACCCCAATTCCATGGCATGACCACTTTAGGAGTTCTGTCAATGACACTGCAATGAGAGAGTAATTTTTCACAAACTACTGATAAAAGTCCATAGGCCAAGGAACACCCTCAAGGCGTGGATATCCTTAGGCGGCAGCCAATCTGTGATAGCCTAAATCTTCTGTTAGTCCATCTTGATCTGGCCTTCCTTGATGACATGTCTGAGGAAGTCATCTGTTTTTGGGGCGAAGGAGCACTTGGATAGATTCACATATAATTCGTGCTCCCGCAATAGGGCTAGGACCTTCTGCAGGTGCTCCAGGTGTTCCTACAATGTTTTGCTATACACCACAATATCATCCAAGTAGACCACTACGAATTCGTCAATGTACTCTCGGAAGACTTGGTTCATCAGGGTGAAAATTGTGGCTGGAGCATTAGTCAAGCCAAATGGCATGACCAGGAAGTCGTACGACCTATATCTTGTCACATAGGTCATCTTGTGTTTATCTCCCTCCGCAATCCCGACTTGCCAGTAACTTGTCTTCGGGTCTATTTTGTTGAACACTGTAGCACCACCCAGTCTATGTTTAGGCCCCAATAATTTACAGAGAGTCGTAGGGTGCCATCCTATTTCTTTTGGAATAGCACAGGGGACCCATAAGGGGACTTGGAGGGCACAATAATCCTCGTGTCTAGAATTTTCGTCAACTATCTCCGAAGCTCGACGAGTTCGGATTGTGATATTCCGTAAGGCTCCCGGGCAGGTGGCTTCGCACCCGACACCAATTCAATCTCATGGTCCAAAGTGCGTCTAGGGGGGAGTCGCTTAGGCATGTCCTACGACATGACATCTTCGAACTCCCTTAGCAGCTTCTTCACGGGTGTAGTAATGTGACCCGAAGAACATTCAATATCTTCAATAGATAGTGTAAACAGGAGCATAGGTTCATGTCTTTTGACTCCCCTTTTCAACTGTAAAACCGAGATGTTCTCCGCGCCCATCTTTATGGTTATGGGATAATGTAGGGCTTGGATCCGTTGGCTCCCATCATCAGCATCATATCTGCATAAGATACAAGAATGATGTTGGTTTGCTTCATTAATTCCAACCCAACTATCAGCTCGAAGTCATCTATGATCACCACACGCAAGTTGAACTTTCCTTCAAAAGGACCCAGCTTCAGTGGTACTCCTTTGGCTATTCCACCCACTGGCTGAGGCAGTGAGTTGATAGCGTTGACACAACCTCTGCCTTTTCCCACAACTAGACCAAGGCGCTCTACCTGAGTTGAGGTGTTGTGAGTAGCGCCTGTGTCTATCATTGCCCGAATGGGCTTGCCATTAGTTTTAATCTCGACGAACATCAAGGTCTTCTCTTGGTTAAGAGGAGGCCCCTCATCCTCCTTCTTTTTCCCTTTCTTGGTGGTTAGGCATGGGTCTTTCTTCTTACGGATACCAGCATTGGTTCCTACTAAGGCCTCAGAAAAAGAATAAACAAGTGCGTTGAAGGCACCTATTGGTTCTGTCTGGTCAACATTATCTGTGTCGTCATCCGTTTCATCATCAAAATTTTGATAGGCTTTCATATGTGCCTGTGGGCATTCATTGTTCCAATGTGGCTCGCTGCAATGACGACATCTAGAAAGGGGCTTCCTCCCCCGATCATTGTTGTGATACACAACACTATTGCTCCTAAGAAAGATGTCTCAGATTTTTTTTCACTCTGATCTCTTCCACTTATGCTAGGGCCACCATTGCTAGGCTAGCCCCCTTTGTATCCTCCACAGACAGGCAGTTGGGGCCTATCCTTCCGAGCTTCCACTTGATAGTCCCCAAGGCATTTCGTTGCTTGGATCGCCTTGGGTAAAGTGTATACCCTTTGTCTTTGCAGCTCCATACGGGCATAAGGTGTCAAACCTTCCAGGAATGTGAAGAGTTTGTCTTTGTCCCTCATATCCCATATGTTCAGCATGAGCGCAGAGAATTCTCGCACTGACTTGGTCTAACGTAGCTCCCGTAGCTTTATCCGTGCATTGTACTCAATATTTTCGGGGAAGAACTATAAGCGTATGTCTGCATTCAGTTTTGCCCATGTCTCGAAAATATCTTCACCGACCCTGATGACTTCGTATTTCACATGCCACCAGAGTTTAGCATCACCCCGAACATGCATGGAAATAATTGCTACTTTTTTTGCTTCTTCTAACTCCCCAAGGCATCAATGTACTGTTCGATGTCGAAGATGAGTTTATCCACTTCCTTGGCATTCCGAGCTCCATTGTATGGTTTTGGCTTAGGAATCTTCAGCTTTTGTGGCACAGGGGTGAGGTTCACAACACCCCGATCTGGTTTTCACCTCCTTGAAGTAGGCCTTGTAGTGCAGCATTGACAAAATTGAGCTAGCCTGTCAAGTTGCCTATGATTTGCTGCATGGCAGTCACCCTGCCTGCCTCTTGTGCCCTATAGGATAAATCCTCGGTGCAATCCAATTGGAGGACCTCGAATTTACTAAAAATATTGGCTGCCTATGTGGTTGCCGTTTGTTGGTCTCCTTCAGAGTCGCGACTGATACTTGCAATATCACCTTCGGCCTGCCGCATCTTGCGGTTCAGGTCATCCAACCTTTGCACTACGCTGGTTTTTAGGTCAGGCACCGTATTCACTATGGGTTGCAATATGTTATCCATCTCTTCAAGGGCCGCAATGTGGTCCTCATGATTCATCATGATCAGAAATGGTGGTAATGTCAATGCGTTCCCGCGTCCGATGTCGAGCCTAGCATCTTATGCACACTGTTATACGGCGCGTTCCTGAGATTCCTTGGAAAGGAGAAGTAAGGCTAAGCAACCAATGTCCGTGCAATTACTATTCTCCAACTGGGGTCCCCTCCGTAGGCTAGATGAGATTTTTAGTGTCATACAAAAAACCAAGGTCAAGAGAAATTGAGAGAACCGAAAAGAGAATGAGAATGAAAGAAAACTTGATTGCATCAAGAAAGCTATTACAGAAAAGCAACACGGTGTCGAATGGGAGAGACAGCGGTGCAAAGAATTGTTTACTTGCTAGAAAACTTGATTGCTTGATCCCTATAATAATTCTTAAAAAAATAAACCAAAGTTACAGGACTTGACATAACTAAGCTAGAGAAACATAATAGGAATACATGAAATAAAACAACTCTATATTTACAATAGAAATGACTTAGATTCCTACAAGGCAAAACCAGGTCCGTTGGCAGCAATCTTGTCTTTAACATCAGAGTCTGCACGTGCGGCGCTGTCTGCGTGAGCGGTGCTGTCTGCGCGCGCGGCGCTTTTGGAATTTTCTTGTGGCTGGGCGTTGGCGAGGGTTAACGGTGTGGCGACATAGGTACATGCACGCTTGTCACTTGGCGCGACCAAGACCATGGGACTGTCTACGACACTTAGCGTTGGGAGGCATACCAAAAGGTCATGAGGCACGTTCAAGAGGTCATGGGGCATGGCTTGAAAGCCGTCCATGATATTTCACATGCACCAATTCGTGCACTAGTTCGCATGCACTAACATGCACTAAATCCGTGCACTAGTTCACATGCACAAATCCGTGATGCCTGAGAACTACTCTTTTCTTTGTTATTGTATACAATAGCAAGTAAGTACTTGTAGTAGAGGAGATCCCACCACCTTTTGTGAAATCTGTCAATATTCGTGTAAGTACATTTGCTGCTTTTGATATAGACTCTTCCAAAATTGGAAAGAGGTTGGCGGGCACGCAGTTTTTGTGAGTGTGTGTGGTTGGTGGGCATGTTATTGTGTTCTGTAATCAAACTTTCAGTACTTGGACCATATGAATAGAGAAGGACTTTAATAATCTTTATATTTTTTTTGGTTTCCCACCCGGTGTCCGGTATCCGTATTAGAGCCCGATTATATCCGGATTCGCGCCGCGTGGGGCCTCATTTGGGGGGAAGCGCTCCCTACCAAGGATTTTTCCATAACCAGAGCTCGAACCCGAGACCTCTGGTTAAGGAAAGTGTAGTCCCATCCACTGCACCATATCCTTTGGTGGTAATAATCTTTATATTTGTCATAACTACTACTCCCCTCGTTCTAATTTATGTGAACCTATTTAACTGTGCACAAAGTTTAAGAAAGAAATGAAAACTTTTAAAGTTTGTGGTCTTAAACAAGCCGTAACATTTGTGTGGGTATAAAAGTTCTTATTAAGGATGAAATTCGAAGTTTAAGTTAAATTATTTTAAATTTTAAGAGGGGTCATTCTTTTGGAACGGATAAAAAAAATAAACTCACATAAATTGGAACAGATGAAGTGTATAAATATTTATTAAATGGCAGCCCGGTGCACTAAGCTCTCGCTATACGCGTGGTCCGTAAAAGGTAGGTGTATTGGTCAAAAAAAGAGCTTCACACGTGTAATAACCGTGATGACTTAGCAATCTACGTGGAACAATGAAAACATGCCAACTGAACAGGACTCTATGAAGAGGTCGAGGCAAAGAGGCACGGAATAATATACCCACGAGCTAATCAGCTACAGGAATCTCAACCCGATTGAGAAGATGAAGAGACACGGTCAGAATAAAAGGCATATTCAGAGATCTTCAATTAATGAGCCAAACGTTACACAACCTTCACGCAACAATTCCGGTTAATCATTGTAACGTTACATTAATGCCATAATTAGTCATTAATGCTCAAATTACTGAAAAGGAGCTGACGTTATATTAAGAAATTCCCTATGTAAGGGAGTAAAATATAGCTTGTAAAGGACACATACGAACTACTATTGCAATACACTTACTTTTTCGTGCATCTTACTGCTTTCCAATTACAACTCTCTTTGCAATAATTAGTTTATTCTTTGGTTATCAGAAACCCGTGTGCTTCTTAAAATAGCTTTGGCAGAGAATCTAATTCTTTGGTTAAACAAATTGGTTCCGTTACCGGGAATCTGATAATCTTTGTTTATTTTCAAGCAAACATTCTCTGAATTATGTCGAACACCAACGATAACAACCAACAGAGGATTGGAACTCTAGTTCCATCACCTTCTGGAACCCAACGAGGTTCAAGGGAACTTTCCTAGAAAGATCTACTACTCAAAACAACAATCATAATGGTAACGATCAAACATGAGAACAAGATCAGGTGAAACAAATGATTGTTGAATATGTAAACCAAGCCTTACAAGAATTTGTGAGGGGGTTACCGACAACATCACCCACACCATCTCCTAATAACACCATAACTGTAGAAAATCCTCAATCTGGATTAGCGAACTCAGGAAGTGGGATGTACCTAACGAATCCCTCGAAGCAAGACCAGGTATGTCCAATAACCCAGAATTACAATCTTTATTACTAACCTTGTAGAAACAGGTGAAGGAACAAAACGATCGAATCGAACAAATTCCTGGAGTACCACCTGTTATCAAAGGCATTGACGTTGATAGATATTCTCAACAACCTTGGAAACCAAGTGCAACACCCATGCCTATTCCTAAGAAATTCAAGATGCTTGACGTTTCCAAGTATGACGGGACAACTGACCCACGCGATCATGTACCTGCTTTTACCATCGGAGTAAAAGGCAACGACCTCAGTAAACAAGAAATTGAGTCAGTACTAGTCAAGAAGTTCGGAGAAACACTCACTAAAGGAGCATTAACCTGGTATTCTTTTTTACCTGAAAACTCTATCGATTCTTTTGATGAGCTTGCAGATTCTTTTATAAAAGCGCATTCCGGTGCACAAAAAGTCGAAAAACGAATGGAGGATATATTCAAGATAAAGTAGGGAGACACAAAGTTGCTTCGTGAATTTGTAGACAGGTTCCAATGCGAAAGAATGATGCTACCAAGGGTACCTCACAATTGGGCAGCCATGGCATTTGCAAGCAGTTTAAATGAAAAAAGTTCAGAAGCCACGAGAAGTCTCAAAGAAAGCTTAAGAGAATTTCTTTCTACAACATGGAATGATGTATATAACAGGTATAGTACTAAGCTGCGAATAGAAGAAGATACCATTGCCCAATCAAAAACTGAAGATCGAACCAGCTCCAGACGCTCCAAACCGGGAAGGAGAAAAGGTAAGAACATGTACGACCCTTATATGGGACCCTCGAGACGAGAAGCCCTTTCCAGGTTTGAAAATGTTCGGTCAGAATACAGACCATCAAATAGAGATACGGGCTCGTCCTCATTAAGATCCATAAAGGATCGGGATGAACGAAGCAGAGGTAGCACAAGAACTGGAGAACACAACTTAAATGTAAGTACTTCTGAACTAATTGCAGTATTGAGAAATATGGGCGATAAGGTTTGATGGCCCAAAGAAATGAGGTCAAACCCAAATAAGAGGAACCCTGACTTCTGGTGCGAGTTCCATAATGACCATGGACACAGAACGTCAGACTGCAGATTTTTGCAAGGTGAGGTAGAACAATTATTAAAATAGGGCTACCTAATAGAATTGTTTAGTGAAAAAAGTAAGCAAGCTTATATGAAGAACATGCAGGAGCCACCAAGGCCACCATCTCCTAAATGAACTATCAACGTAACACACGGAGGTGAGGAGGTAAGCGGAGTAGTCTGCAAAAGAACCACCAAATTCACAGCTACACACGGGAAGCGGATTCGTGAAGATTTGGAAGCAGGCAATATATCATTTGACGATGCATATATCAACATATTAATAATCCCACACAATGACACACTGGTAATATCCTTACTTATACATGACACTAACGTAAAAAGAGTGTTGATTGATCCAGGTAGCTCAATTAATATTATCCTATCAAGAGTTGGGGAAGAAATTCTAATGGAGGATCAAATAATCCCAAAAGCACGAGCCTTATCTAGGTTTGACAACTCTACGGTCATAACAAAAGGGAAAATTGAGCTTAGCACTTATGTAGAGGGAGTAATAAAAAATCCTAGGTTACACGTCATTGATACTGACATGGCCTACAACGTAATCATGGGGAGACCATGGATCCATGACATGAGAGCGGTATCATCTACCCTACATCATGTAATCAAATTCCCTTCTGAATGGGGAATTCAACAGATTCGAGGCGATCAGCAAACCTCAAGGAGTATAAATTCCGTGGTACATTATAACAAAAAAGAAGAAGCGGAAGAATCAAAAGATAAGGAAACCACTTAGGCAGGTACGATTGCACAAACAAGGATGGAAAAAATTGTTGCTCAAACAGGTATAGAAGAAATTATTATTCAAACAGGTACGACAGATGATAGCCACAAGAAGGTGAACCAGGTCACTTCGGAAGAAATACCAAAACATACGGACATGGATTCCAGACCTGATGTCATTTAGGAACCAGAAGAGGATGAATATATCAAAACAACTACGAAAGAGCTCGAAGCTGTTCCACTGTTCGAACAAAAGCCTGAACAAAAAGTCCACATAGGCACGAGGCTAAGTCCAGGTAGAAGAGGTAAGTTAGTTGATTATTTAAAATCTAACGCAGATTGCTTTGCTTGGTCCCATTCAGACATGACAGGTATCCCACCAGAAGTGATGGCTCATAAACTAAATGAAGATCCATCATTCGTGCCTGTCAAGCAAAAGAAAAGAAAGAAAGGACCATTCAAGAACCAAGTGATCGACGAGGAGGTACAGAAACTCTTGAAAATTGGTTCAATACGTGAGGTAAAATACCCTAATTTGTTAGCCAATACTGTAGTGGTACCAAAAAAGAATGGTAAATGGAGAGTATGCGTAGATTACACAGATTTAAATAAAGCATGCCCTAAAGATTCATTCCATTACCACACATAGATCAAATTATTGATGCTACTGCAGGCCACGAATTGTTAAGATTTTTAGATGCATACTCTGGTTATAATCAGATAAAAATGGATCCCTCAGACGAGGAAAAAACTTTCTTTATTACAAACATGAGGACTTATTGTTACAAAGTCATGCCTTTTGGCCTGAAAAATGCTGGAGCCACATATCAAAGGCTAGTGACCAATATGTTCCAGGAACATCTGGGAAAGACGATGAAGGTTTACATCGATGACATGCTGGTGAAATCAACACAAACGGAAGATCATTTCCAGCATATTTCAATTACCTTTGATATTTTACGCATGTATAATATGAAACTGAATCCAGAAAATGCGCCTTTGGCGTAGAATCAAGTAAGTTGTTGGGTTTCCTTGTATAAAATAGAGGAATAGAAGTAAATCCTGCTCAAATTAAAGCTATCGAAGAAATACCCAATATACTTACGAGCAAAAAAAAGTTCAAGGACTAACCGATAGAATTGTAGCCTTGGGAAGATTTATTTCCAAGTCTTCGGAGAAGAGTTTTAAATTTGTTTTAGTTCTTAAAAAGCAGAATCAGTTCGAATGGACTGAGGAATGTCAACATGCTCTCAAAGATATGAATTCCTATCAATCAAAACCCCCGGGACTATCAAAACCAAAAGAAGGGGAAATGCTGTATGTCTATCTTGCCGTAGCAGAAATTGCCGTAAGTGCAATACTGGTAAGGAAAGACAAAGGTAAGCAATCTCCGATTTATTACGTAAGCAAGTATTTGTTAGACGCTGAAATAAGATACCCACATCTGGAAAAATTAGCTTTAGCTCTGATTATGGCAGCTAGAAAATTAAGACCATATTTTCAATGTCATCCTATTACTGTTGTGACTTCATACCCCTTGAGAAATATTCTGCATAAACAAGAATTATCGGGAAGATTAGCTAAATGGGAAATAGAATTAAGTGAGCATGACATAATATATCAGCCTAGGACTGCAATAAAGTCTCAAATTTTAGCTGATTTCGTCGCTGATTTTAATATCAGCATAATTCCTGAAGTAGAAAAAGAGTTACAACTCTTTAACGAGGCTAATCCAGGTATATGGACTCTATTTACTGATGGCTCCTCTAATGTAAAAGGAGTTGGCTTGGGAATGGTTTTAATATCACCCACGGGTGAAAAGATGCGGCAAGCTATTAAATGTTATCCCATAACTAACAATGAAGCAAAGTACGAAGCTGTCATTGCAGGAACTCTCAATCGAGCAAATCGTGATCAAAAGTGACTCTCAACTAGTAGTAAACCAAATGCAGGGGACTTATATCGCAAGAGAGACTCATATGCAACAATACCTGGAAAAGGCACGAGATCTGGTAAGACAATTCCAATCATGGAAAATTATGCAAATAACCAAGGAGGAAAATGCAGAAGCGGGTGCATTAGCTAACCTTGCAGCAGTTGTAGAAGTGTCAAACAAAGACAATGAAATTGTCATTCACTTATTTCACTCAGCGATCGACCAGGATAAAAATGAGGTACCATTTAACAATTTAACCTGGGATTGAAGAAACAAAATTTTAAAGTTTTTGCAGAATGGTACCGTACCTGAAGATAGAAAAGAAGCTCAAGCACTACGCCGAAAAGCTGCACGGTACTGCCTCATCCGCAATGCTCTATACCGTAAAATGTTCGGAGGTCCCTTAGCAAAATTCCTTGGACCAAGTAAAACAGAGTTCGTGATGAAGGAAGTCCACGAAGGACACTATGGGAATCATGCAGGAGCAAGATCTTTAGTCAAAACCATAATTAGAGCAGGGTACTATTGGCCCAAAATGGAAGAAGAGGCTGAACGTTTCATAGCTAAATGCGACAAGTGCCAACGGTTTTCTAATAACATGCATCGACCGACAAAGTTACTCCACCCAGTGGTATTACCATGGCCATTTATGAAATGAGGCATGGACATAGTAGGACCTTTTCCCCCAGCTAAGGGAAAGGTACGGTTCTTACTCGTGTTAACTGGCTATTTCACAAAATGGGTGGAGACAGAAACTTTTAAACAGGTGCGTGAAAAAGAAGTGAAAAGCTTCATATGACGAAACATAATATGCCGCTTTGGAATACCGAAGTAGATCGTATGTGATAATGGCCCGTAATTCATAGGCTCCCAAATCACAGAATACTTCAAAAGTTGGCAAATCAAATGAATCACTGCATCTCCATATCACCCCGTGGCTAATGGGCAAGCCGATTCAATGAACAAAATCATCATCAACAACCTAAATAAACGGTTATAGAAAGCCAAAGGAAGCTGGCCTGATGAGTTACCGGCAGTATTATAGGCTTACAGAGCAACTGCAAAAACAGCCACGGGAGAAACTCCATTCGCGCTTATTTACTAATCAGAAGCTTTGATACCAGTGGAAATTGGAGAACCAAGCACAAGGTTTACAACAACAACGGAAGAAACAAACAACGACGAGTTTAAAACCAATTTGGACTTGCTCGAGCAAAGAAGAGAAGCTGCGCTAATACGTATGGCAACTCAAAAACAAATCATAGAGCGATATTAAAACATAAAAGCTCACCTAAGATATTTCAAAATTGGGGAATTCGTTCTCAAAAAAGTCTTCCAGTCAACGAAAGAAGATGGTGCGAGAAAGCTAAATCCAAATTGGGAAGGACCTTACAAAGTCCGTGGCATTGCTGGAAAAGGCGCTTATGAGCTGGAGGCTATGGACGACAGGATCTTACCAACCAGTTGGAATGCCGTCCACTTGAAGAAGTATTACTTCTAAGGAAAAGGAATACCCCCGGTCAGATATCACTACGTTCGATTTTACTTTTGTACAGTTAAAGTTATACTAACCATTTTAGATGATAGGCAAAAATTTGACCTATCACCAGGTGATGATATTAGACCTGTAAAGACACGAGGAAATAACTGAATTCCCGGTCTAGGGTTACAACTTTTTGATGGACGTTTTAAAGGGTTAAGCAGTCATCATCTAAAAAATATACCTTCGAGTCCCGTATGTTTTTCCTTTTCAGGAAAAGGACCACAAGGAAGGAATAGTCAAGTGCTCGAGATTTCATTCTTCAAAGTTCAAACACTTGGGGGACTATACAGTATGGAAGGCAAATCTAAAGCAAAGAAGACTACCAAAAAGTCAAAATCTCAAGCTTGAAAGATTCATCTTCCTAACCAGTCAAGTATTACGAGCAAAATCAAAAGAGCCAAAGACTCAAAATACAAAGTGTGATTCAAAAAACCTTCAAAAAACATGTTCGTAAATGTAAACGAATGTTCAGGTTAAAGGCACAATATTAGTTACGAGGTAGAAAATGCACATCTTTGAACTTATTCAGAAAACTGTTGTAACTGAAAACAGTTATGGATAAAGATCATCATCTTTGTACTTATTCAGAAAACTATTATAAATGAAAACAGTAACGAGATTCTTGTACTTATTCAGAAAACTGTTATAAATAAAAATAGTTATGGATGAAAGATCATTATCCTCGTACCTATTCAAAAAAATATTATAAACGAAAAACAGTTACGGATGAAAAAGCATCACCCTCGTATTTATTAAAAACTGTTGTCAATGAAAACAGTTATGGGTAAAAATTCATACCCTTATATTCAAAACTGTTGTAAACAAAAACAGTTATCCCCTTGTACTAAATCGAAAAAATTATTACGAAAGAAAAAAAGTTACGAGTGCAAGGTTATACCAAATCTGTTAAAAGAAAACAGTTGCAAAACGAGTTATAGACGATACGCAAACATATGTGAAATGTTACGAAAGTTCAATACAAAAACTTTCTCTAAACATCGTTAAAGGAAAACATGTGAAACATTCCCATCTCACTTTTGTATATTAACACCATTACGAAGTTGAGACGTCTTCTTCATTAAGTGTCGATCAAAAAATGCCCTCTTTTATAAACCGTGCCTATTACGAAAAGGTACGAGTAATCTAGGCATTTTATAAATGCAAAACTCAGAGGTAAAATTAAAACCTCAAAAATACAGCATGCAAAAGGCTTAAAGAGTAAAACAAAAACTCAAAAAGTCATGCTGGCATTGACATTAATATACCAACGGCAAAATAAACTAAGTGTTAACTTAGTCTAAGCCGTATTAATTTTTACAATTGGTGCCCCTAAGTTATCAGTTGGGGACTTAAAAGATCCAAACTTACCCCCGATGGGACTAGGGGTAACCACCGATTGATACAAAGAAAAAAGAAAAAAAGAGAACCAAGTTCTTAAACTTCTTCAGATAGGGGGTTGTCTTCACTAGCAGGAGGATCGACTTGGGATGGAGAGAAACGAGCAGCTGGGACCTCAACCTCTGGGGAGGAAATTTTTTTGACTTTGCTGAGACTTCTCAATGGTCTCTTTGGTTTTAGCAATTTTGGCTTCCAAGTCAAAATCCTCTTGGCCTATTTCCGTCAATGTGTCGAGACGAGAGTTCATATAAGCCCAACTTTGTCTTCAAGAGCTTCATAATATTTCTCCCAGAGTTCAACTTCATCTCAAAATTCATCCCTTTCAGCCACGACATCATCATGAGAGGCCTGTAAAGGAGAAAGAGACCTTTCCAGAAGTTGGACCTTCTCCAAAGAGTTGCGGAGGTCCTCCTGAGTTTGGGTAAGCGATTGAAAAGGTTCACTAGAATAATCCTCTTTCTGGTCAAATAAGGCCTTCAGGCTCCTAATCTATTAAGAGGCACGGGAAAGCTGCTCTGCAAACGAAGACTCTAAGACACTCTTATCCTTCCCTGCATGGTTAGAGGATGCCTTCTCAACGACCAATTATGCTGCCATCACCCTAACTTGTTGCTCCAAGGTACATTTTCCTCCCTCCACTACCTCCTTTTCAAGTTCCAGACTCTCGTACTGCTCCTTCCAATTATCCGCCTCGATACGAAAATCCCTTGCTGCCTGCTTCGCTTGGGAAACCCTCTTCATCAACTCTGTGCCTATAAGATTAATCTATAAAAGGAGAAAAATTAGATACGCTAAGAACGTATGTGAACACAAGCAAAGGAAAACAAATTTTACCTTTAAAGAAGAGTGCACAATTTCATTCACCTAAGTAAGGGAACCATGGCTGTCCAGCTTAGCTCTCTCAGTCGAGCCTATCAAGGGTTTCATCCATACGTCATCTTGGCCCAACTTTTTGAAGAGGCTACTCGTTGCTGGAACCACTATCATCACCTGCCTCATCTCCCCCATGCTGGAAGACCATACTTCTACACTAGAAGGCACAGAAGCGGGGATAGATGAAGGAGTCACGGGCAGAGAAGACTTAGAGGCAGAAAAAGCCACGGGAGAAGAAACAACGACAGGAGCGGGAATAGCCGTGGGAGCAGAAACTACAACATGAGTGATTGAGGAAAGTTCTTTACGAGCAGGAGGAGAGAAAACAACAAGGGGAGCTTCCTCAACAATATTACCAAAACCTTCACGGAACAGGAGATGAACTGATTCATGAACAGGGGAAGGAGTTGCATCCTCAAGGGCAGACAAGTCAGATTCAGGCACGGGAGGGTCAACGACAGGTGCAGACTCGTCGTCGGAGACCACCTTCCTCCTACGTGACCTGTGGATTAGCGAACCCTCATCTTCCTCCTCCTCTTCTAAGGACCTGAACCCACTTGCTTTTCTTTTTGAGGAGGAGGAACCAGAAATGATCTCCTGGGCCTTCGCCAGGGAAAACTTTAGAACAGAGGCAGAGACTCCACGAGCAGGAAACCCTACCAAATGAATGGAATCAAATAAAAATCAAAAGAGAGAAGAAGTAAAAGTGTAAAACTTCGCTTACCGTGAGTCTTGACCTTCCAACCAAACCTCCCAGAGAGGTACTTCCACGAACGTTCTTCTAACGGAGCGATTGACAAAAGTTTTTCTACCCAATATCGAAAATCGGAGACATTCTCGATGGTTCCCATGATTGCTGCAAAGAAAAGAAAACAGTTACGGTACAGACAAAGTATCAAAAGCAAAAGGAAAGGAATGTGAGCAAAACTGTACTCACGTGCAAGATTCCACTTCTCAGGGAAGGGGAGATTTTCTTCACCTAATAAACCAGCAGAAGGAATAGAAATATACCGGAGGTACCACCCTCAGTCTTTATCATCAGCAGGAATCACTAACACCCTTTTACTCCTAGCCGCGAGAGTAAACACTCCATGGTAATGTAAAAGGATAGGTATAAACAAAAGAATACCCAGTATTATAAGAAGTTATTCTTTGATTACTATTGGGAACAACAACAGGAAAATCAAACTTCCAATAACAGTCCCTACGTACAAGAGATATTAAACCCTCAGTTATCTGGGTAGGGTACACGTTAGCACTGACAAGAGAGGACATTGAAGAAAGCTGTTCTTTTAAGGCCTGACTATCCCTAGCAAAAGAAAAATCCGCATGTACTATCTCGTCGACCCTCGGTTCACGCAAAGGTTCATTGTGTTCTTTACCTTTTGATGAAGATCTAGAAGCCCTAGCCCTTGGAGAAGATAAAGAAATGGCAGACCTAGAAGAAGATGGGGGAGTAAGGCGAGAAGAAGAAGAACCTATGGTAGGAGTAGAACCTAAACTCCTAAGCCTACTACCTCTCCTACTCCGTGTCAGAGTAGAAGAAGGAGTAAGGTCATCTACATTGATGACTCTCTTAGATTGCTGGTTTGAAGAAAACAAATTTACAAAGACAAGGAATTTGCAAACAAAGAATGAAGGTTAGAAGTTTTGCGTAAAAGTAAAGAAAGGGAAAAAAGGTATTTATACTCGAAGGAAACCGTCAAAGAATGGAAAAAACAGTGTTGTGAAATTCATAATTGAAGTTATCACTTCGGAACTGATGCAACCGCAAAAAGCCCTAAAAGGCGCCGAACAATTTTAGAACCAACTCGGGAATGCCACGTGGCATGTGCATTGAATAAAAGTGACAAATGACGCCTGCGTTCAGAGATGGATGCGATGTTACGAGTGAAGCGACGACAAAATATAATGAGTATCCACTTACCAAGTATTAATCGATAAATAAATGGTAAGTGGGAGGACTATCCGTATTGGTAAAAAAAGAGCTTCACACATGTTAATAACTGTGATGACTCAGCAAACTACGTGGAACAATGAAAACATGCCAACTGGACAAGACTCTATGAAGAGGTACGAGGCAAAGAGGCACATAATAATATACCCACGGGGTAATCATCTACGGGAATCTCAACCTGATTGAGAAGATGAAGAGACACGGTCAGAATGAATCCAAACATAATAAATGGCAGATTCAGAGATCTTCAATTAGTGAGCCAAACGTTACACAACCTTCGCGCAACAGTTACGGTTATCATTGTAATGTTACATTAATGCCATAATTAGTCATTAATGCTCAAATTACTGAAAAGGGGCTGACGTTATATTAAGAAATTCCCTATATAAGGAAGTAAAATATAGCTTGTAAAGGACACATTCGAACTACTACACTTACTTTTTCGTGCATCTTACTGATTTCCAATTACAAATTTCCTTGCAATTATTAGTTTATTCTTTGGTTATCAGAAACCCGTGTGCTTCTTAAAATAGCTTTGGCAGAGAATCTAATTCTTTGGTTAAACAGTAGGATCACAAGGGTCTATCGTACACGACCTTAGCCTGCATTTTCTGCATGAGGTTGTACAAATATTTATTACAAAGATTAAATGCTAATAGAATAAAGCCTCTACTTCACAGTCCTTTTTTTTGGGGTACTAATAGGACTAATTGTGTATTACCACAAAGACCACTCCATACAACTTCATCCCACATGAAGTTAAGGTATTCAAGCTTATCCTAATTATTACAATTATTAGCCGAAATGGTTTAACAAAAGTTTCTCATATTCTGTATGCTATAACAGTGGAAAACTAACAAACAAAGCCGAATATAGTGACGGCCCGCGGGACTATTATTGGCTGCTTGGAATCTTCCTTTCTTAAAAATGAGCCATTTTGTTCTTTCCTTGAAGTTATGCATGATTAGCCAATTGGATTAATTTTAACAAACTGCATTCAAGTGCAATAGATTAATGCTTGATAAGTCAGATCAAAGCAAATCTATTAATAAAATTATAATTAGTTGATAGAATTCGTACTTCAATTTAGAAATTGATGATACCCCTTTACGAAAGTTTATACAATTTCATATGTAAACTCGGCTAATGAATTTTATATCTAATACATAAAATATATTAAGCAGAAGTAGAAAAGAATTTACTGATCAATATATTTAAGTTGCCGGTAATTTAATTTAGCTGATTGATGTTTGTAATTTAACATGAGGGGAATAATATTTTAATAAATTAACTCAAAATTCAATTGAGGAGTGCAACTAGGAATTCTTCGTAGAAATAGTTTATAGTTTATTATGATAAAAATAATTTAGACACAAATAAATTATTTTTATAATAGGAAGACTCGTTAATTAATCTCGTAGTTCCTGTTGTGCATGAGCAAAATTAGTAATTTGAGATGTTTTTTTGTGGAAAAGAAAACCCAAAGGTTTTGAAACTTGTCGCTAGATAGAGCATGTTTTTCATCCTTGAAAGATGCTTTTCTTCGAGTCTTGGCGATTTCTTGGTCACGACAGAAGATCGGGGAATGTGAAAGTAGGCTTCGCGGCTGCTATCACGATTCAAGAGATAAATATTGATTTACGTTTGATTACAATTGTAATTATGTGTTGTATATATTATATGCAAGTAATTTTTACTATTCCATCAACATTACGCATAAATTAAACCTGTAGGAGTTATCACAAGTAGTAAGACAATTTGTTTTTGTTGTAATTGACAGATAACTGCAAGTACAAAGTTAGTTATTTTGGTACGGTTTATAGCACAACCTTAGAGGTGTACTGGTTGAAAAAAGATGTCACACGTGGAACGTTACTGAGCTGAAAAAGTATGACACATGGAACAATGGTGAAGTGACAAATGGCATACTCAATTAGTGAAATTAAGAATGCAAGGAAGATACGGATCAAACAATCATGAGATAGTAAAGAACAAATGATCGAGCCTAAACGGCTGTCAAAGAAGAGGTGCGAACAGAATGAATCAAGACCAAAAAGGGGGAAAGATTAATGAACCAACAATAAATAATGAAAGGGAATCTGAATTGTTATAAGGCATTTATAGCTACGAATGTATCAGTTATGGTTATCAACAATAACGAGAAATTAATACAATTAATGCTCATAATGAATTTTATCATAAATAGGGAAAACGTTATGATTGGACACTCCTATGTAAGGATAGAAAATCTTGCTTGTAAGGACAAGTTCCAAGCAGTACTGAAAAAATATTTACAATTTCTTGCTTTATCAAAGCCTTCTACTTAAGTTCAGGGATCGACTGTCGTTTCATTCCTTATTTCTTTTTGTTAATTTACATTGTTATTTATATTTCTTTTCTTCAAACGGATTGTTGAGGAAGTAAAGTATTATTTGGTTATCAGTGATCCGATTTCTTCTAAATATAGGTTTTGATTGAAAATTCTATTTTTTGGTTAAACAACTTGGTTTTATTACCGGGAATCTGATAATCTTTTTACTTTCCAAATTCTTCGTTCTCACAACCAAATTATGTCAACTGATAACGACAATAACCAAATGAACCCGCAAGAGGGACTATCACCACATCACTCTCCAACAGATTCCCTCATCAGTCCCGTGAAGGATCACCTCAGAGATCCACATCACACGCTAATGATCAACAAGGGGATGAAAAAACCATAGAACAAGACGTGTTAAAGCAATTGCTTGCAGAACACGTGAATAATGATCTTCAAGCCTTTGTTAGGGGATTGCGGAACGCGCCGAAAACTCCTCCACCAATCAATACGACGACTTTAGAAAACCCACTAGTTTGATCAGTGTTGGTCTTGTGATCGGCGCCCACCTATACCACTAAAGAGTAGCAAGGTAGGGGTCGAAGCAGCTTTTACCCGAACAGGTCGGGGTCGATTTCCACAAGGAGCTATTTATGTGGGAGTTGAGTGTCTAAATGATCTAGTGATGTTTCATGCTCTTAATTACACTTCTCGTCAAAAGGGTTTTGTAATTATGCTAATGTTTAAACTAACAGAGATTATGAACTAGCTATCTATGATCTTTTTGTGGATTTTCTCAGTTGATTAAAAGCACCAGGGCTATGACTTACTCCTAGGTGAGTGAATAATGGGATCAAAAATTGAGAATAACCTTGTGAGTTGTGGGTGAATGACATAACCTCATGCTAAGTTGCTCACCCAATACCTCTCAGTAATTTGGGTGACTTTTCCCTAATTGGCCTTCTCAAGCACAATTGGGTATTTTCATTGAATCACATGAATTAGCTCAAGTCGGGTATAGCTATCTCTAGCATCCACTCTTTTATCGGGGCTGTCAATCTCTTGAATTCACCCCAATACTTTGTTAGCCTAATTACCTAGACTTGGGTCATCTTTCTCAAGAGTAACACTAGTCATGAAGGCTTGAAATAGTGTTTGCAACCACTAAATCTGAGATTTATGCACAAATTAGGCTAAAAACCAAACACGCATACACAAAATCATCCTAAAATTGAAGACCCATTAATTACCCACACTAGGGTTGGGTCCCAACCCTAGCTTAAGGGTCTAGCTACTCATAACTGAAGAAGAAACTAAAATAGAAGATGAAATTAAGCTCATAAATGTAAATTACAAGATAGAAATTGAAGAACTATGATAAAATTACTCAAAATGAACAAAACACACTATTCACGTGTTCCTCTTAACAGCTGATAACCTAAAAATGAGAAAAAGATCTATTTATACTAGGCCGAAAATACTGGACAAAATTTCCCCTACGGAGAATTCTCTCCCAGCGTATTTCTGAGCGCTGCGGAAGATGGGCTTCCGCTGCAGCGGAATAATGGATGCTACAACGTTCTTGGACTGTGTAGCCTCTCCGATTCTCTGTTCCGCGTCCAGCGGAATAATGAAATGCTGCAGTGGTGGAAAAAACGTGACAACGGAATAGTACTGCTGACCGCGAAAGCTTGGATCCCAATCTCTTGCTGACTCTCTGAAGTTCACAAAACGCGTCCAGCGTAATAGTGGACGTTGCAGCGGTAGATAGACCGCTGCAGCGGAAAAATAGCGCGGTCAGCGCTGAGCTTAGCCTAAAAAACACCTCTCTGAAGTTTGACTTGCGAGGCAGCGGAGAGAAATACGCTGTAACGGAATGACAAACGCTGCAACGTTCCTGCTGGGTTCTGGGACTTTGCAAGTTTTGCTCCTTTTGAGACCTTTTTGGATCAATATTTACAAATCAACTCAATTCCTGCAATTCAAACAACTTCATCAAAATGTGAGAGTATTTTAGTCAAATTTACCTCAAAACCTAAGAAACCGGGGGTAAAAGTAGCACAAATCACTAGTTATCAACTCCCCCAAACTTAAGTCTTTGCTTGTCCTCAAGCAAACAAAATAACTCCCACCTCCGTAACAAGAAAAGAGAAAGTATTTTAGCTTTTGGATGTGATTCATCAAGCTTCAATTGGGACTAACAATTACCCTTGACACAAATGAATTATTGACAACATTATGCCGTGATTTTCTAGCTCACTAGATCTAGTGTGACACCAAAGCTTCAAGAGTTGACTAAGGTCGTTATAGAGCATCTCTCTTTCACTTCAATCACTGTGGATCCCAGAATCTTCCTCCTCTACTTTCCTTGGGCTCATCTCACCATAAAGAATGAACTCTCATAATTGGGTTTATCATGGGGTGCTCTCTTCACTCTCAAAGGAACGCCTCAAGTTCGGCCTTAAGTACCATAAGCTTGCCCCTCGTGTAAATCACCACTAATGTAAGTTCACTCAACTTGAGATCCTATAGGGCTTTGTCGAGATGTAATGGAGGCTTTTTTGGGATTGAATTTGGTCATGATGAACTTTGGTAAAACCTTTCTCCTTAAGCACTCCAATTTTTCACATTTTTGCACATGGTACTTTTGACTCTTTGAGTCACACATTTTCCTTGGGGAACTTAGAGAGACTCATAGTCACTCTTTCTTTTACTTTGGGATCATTTTTCTCCCTCTTTCTTTCTTTTCCATCATTTCAACCTCATTTTCAACTTTTTGCTTTTCTTTTGCTTTTCCTCTCACCCTTTTTCTTTTCTTTTTGGTTCATTTTGCTTTTCAACCATTTCTTTGGCCCATTTGTTTTATCACCAAGCCTTTCATCACTATGCATTTCCTCGTCTCTCCCTCAAACTTATGGATTTTGCCTATTATGCATCAAGAGTGCTCAAGGAAAGAATGGGCGCCAAGCGAGGGTCATTAGAGAACGGATGAAGGTTTACAATGTGGTTTTTGAACAAATCGGCTCAGGCTCCAAAGGGGTTTACTTGGGATCTTGTCAAGGTAGGCTAAAGAGGTCTTTCAATTTCAGAAGGGAGTCAAGGAAGTCCTATGATCATCTCACAAGTCGAGCTCACTTAAGA
The DNA here is from genome assembly GCA_005239495.1 of Nicotiana undulata. Lineage (NCBI taxonomy): Eukaryota > Viridiplantae > Streptophyta > Magnoliopsida > Solanales > Solanaceae > Nicotiana > Nicotiana undulata. The sequence goes on from MDKH01110541.1 coordinate 37,765, forward strand.
TTTCACCTAGAAAAACACTCGGGGCAAGTTCTAGACTTTTAGGCACGACACTGGGGATATGTAATTTCAAACCTCACCTCACAAACCTTAGGATTGTTAAAGATTATCGAGTCAAGGGCCCAAAACAACCTTGGGTCAAATTGAAAACTCAAGTATGGCCATGTACACCACCTGACGACAATTTCAGTCAACTCAAGACTCTAAGGGCCACAACTAGAACTAGCCTCATTTGTAATCTGTCTTTAAACATAAGGTCAAAGGTAAGTCTGTTGGTGCCAAGTGAAGCTCTATTTGAATTACATTTATTCACTACTACTGAAACAAAAGAAAAAAAAAACAAAAAAAAAATGAAAACGTGACTCATTCCCTTAAGAAGGTCGTCACACCGCCTGTCGTAGGGAAGAGACACCCGGTTCGCACAATTTCCACCCCTGGAAAGAACCGCGGCCTTAAGAAAACCAGGGGATTATTGAGAGAGCAAAAGGAAAAGAAGAAGTTATAAATTAAAAAGAAGCTACTAAATAAAATAAGAAGTTAGACTATAAATGGAAAAAGCTAAAGAAGTTATAAAGTAGAAAATATGAAAATCAGAAATGAATATTTACAATAGGGGATGAATATATACATATGATTGGGAATCTGAACATATACATGCCAAAAAGTAAAAAGTACGGGAATGTTAAGGAAATAAAAATAGTATCAAAAGTTATTACAACCAAAAATCATAAAACTGTCTGAAATCATCAACTGCCAAATAGAGGCCACCTCTTCTAATAAAAACTAGCATTGTCCTCAACTCTAACTAACCAAAAATATAGATCAGGGGAGAGGGGTGAGAGAGAGTAAGAGGAAACTCCCTATGGTGCCTCAGGCTGCATAGGTGAAGGATCAACTGGGGCTGATGAAGAAGGCACTGTACCAGTGGTGGTAGCAGGGTCCTGTGGCTGCATGGATGTCTGGACCTTGGGCTCCTCAAGCTGAATCTCCATGTCATCAGTCCGCGGGATGGATCTCCTACGAACTAGGGGTGGTGGAAGGTCTGCCTCATCAACATGTGTGGCATGGTCAGTGGGCTCTGACTCTCCTAACAAAAGATCAATGGGGATGTCCCCCGCAGCTGCGACCTTTGACACCTCCTTCACCAAAGCAGCTTGAGTCTCATGCATCTTCTTCTGCACCTTTTTCATATCATCCTGGGACTTCTTAATCTTCTTCACATACTTTCCCTGTCACACCTCCTTTTTCCCTACCCCGTATTAAGAAAGGGTAATGAGGGAGTTTTTCCAATTAAAGTGACATTATTCGATTTTGGGATTATTTATTATTTCAGAGTCGCCACCCGGATTTTTGACGATGTTCCGGGACACCGTTTATTGAAATCCCAAATCGAGGAAATTTAGACTCTGTCTTGATTTGTCTGCGATCAGAAATCCGAGTAAGGAATTTTGTTAACCCGGGAGAAGGTGTTAGGCGTTCCCGAGTTTTGTGGTTCTAGCACGGTCGCTTAACTATTATTATTTGGCCTAAATTATCTGATTATTTACGTGTTTTAGCACGTTGCATATTTAAACTCTTTGAAATTTAGTTGCTTTTGATAAGTATGAATTTATCTTGAAAACAAGTCACGAGAATGTGCACTCGTTATGCTTTTGTACATGTTACAATTACGCCACATGAAATGCACCCGTAATTGCGACACGTGATTTTAATATAATTTGAAATTTAAGACGGGGACATGAGTTGTCGCGCCCGAGTGTAGATTACGTAGTCAAGACTATGGTCATGACGGTTTTATAATGCCTATTTGAGGCGATATTCGATTATTCTTTATTCTTTCCACTTGAAGGAGTATTTTTAAAGTCAATTAGGACGTTTGTGGATTTATCTCGAACAAGTCACGATGGCGTGCACTTGTTGTTTTTGAGCCCATAGAAAACACGTCACATGAAATGCACTCGTTGTTGCTATGCACAATTTTATTAGTGTTTGAAGTTGAGGGTCGGGGGCATGAGTTGCCACTCCCGAGTGTAGTTTAGAGTAATTTTGAGGTAATGATCGATTTTTGTCTAATTTCAAACTGAAGGTATTCAGTCTACCTAAGGATTACCTAAAATAATGTCCAATATCCTAAAGATAACAGGTTTCGGGCTATGTCCATGTTTTAGCCCCAGATTATTTCAACTCTTTGGCCAATCCTAATTGTATCTAGTTTTGAGATGATTCGAAATTAAATAGCTAAACAATCAAGAGCAGCTGCGCCTATACATGTAACGTTTGTGTTGGAGTAAAAAAAAGATTTTGGATTATAAATAATAACGTTACTTGCATCAGATTTCTTCGGCCATTTGACCTACATACCATACACGAATAATTGTATATTTCTCATAGTTCTAACAGAGAACCTTTATCAGAACAACTCATATAACAAAAATAGACTGCGCAAACTTCTTGAGTTAAAAATTATCTGGTACTTTTAGGGCAGAATTGATATCACTCGAATAGTTTGATTGATAGAATAATGATTTAACACAATTAATGAGTCTACAATTCTGGATTCCATAACTGTTATGATAGACATTCTAAGAAACGTAACTGAATTACAAATTTCGATATAGTCCAGTCCTTATTACAACTGAAAAATGTATACAATAGACTGTAAATACGCTATTACATTGTTCTTAAATTAAAATACAGGTTTTTCTAAATAATAAGAAAAATAAGAGGAACAGAGTTTGGTTGCTACTCCTGTGCAAGCCAACAACCTTCGTCCTTCGAGACCTGTATTCTTCAGCCTTAGTCTCGACTAAACTATACAGATTTATGTGCACTGCAAAAGACTCAATCTGATCATTTCTGGAGATCAGATTCAATCTTTTAAATGCTGTCACCATAGTGACATCCGATTACATAAGGTCTGAGTTGTCCAGACCAACACTTAAACATCTTATGGTGTGAACTTGACCATGAAGGGGTCAGATTCACTACCCTTTGGTGCCATCTAATGACTCTATTATGACTTCATGGATATAAGATTAAATCACAGAAGCATTTAAGAGGTCATTTTACTGTTATGATCACACATAGATGAACAACCAGATTTCAAGCATTTTAAGTTCGGATTTACACATGAAATTCTGACAAAGAGAGTAAACACTTAATAGGTCTTAACGAGCTTTTAATTCTGAAAATTTGTTTAGAGTGAACTATCACAAACGGATCTTTATGCATCTTTCAGAGGGTGAACTTGACCATGAATGAGTCAAGTTTTAAACCCTTAATTCCAACTCTAACATAAGTCTAAATCTACATAGAGGCTTACTCGCTAAGTCTCTTTAATGAACAAAGAACACAAATAGAGCAAATTTTGACATTAAGTCCAACACTTAGATGTTTTGACAGCATTGAAGATATACTTCTGAGCTTTGTTAAAAGGTGTTTCTAACCATGAAGAAGGTTAGATTCATTCTTTGATGATGTTCTTAGAGGAACAAACATTCTTCATGCTTTTATAGTCTGAGTCTGGCCATAAAAAGGGTCAGATTAAGCTCTTATTGGTTTTACCTTTTGTTCCTCCTGTCAATTGTACCATAGCTTTAATTTTGTGGGCTTTTATAGAGATAAAATCAGATCACTTTAGGAG